>ML255303.1:24089-45162 GCA_005239495.1 Nicotiana undulata
AAAAAAAAAAAAAAAAAAAGGAAAAAATAGTTGTATTGCTGTGGAAAAAAATATTTCTTGATAAGTGGCGACTCTTGATGTAATTTTTCTTTAAAAAGTATGGGATAATATATATTGATGTGAAGGTGGAGTTTGGTTTGACATAAGTATGGGGTTTAATATTAAAGTATATGTATTAAAGTTCTTAGGGAGGTATAGTCACTCTTATATCCAAATGTATCCAACCCGTCCCGCAGCCTACATTACAACCAAATAAAGTCCTACTTAATACTAGACTGAATGAGCTCGATTAGTAGAGTAGTACACTACGGGCAAGTCTATGGTGCATCTTTTGTGGCATATGGATGTTATTTCTGAGAGTGAGTGTATTCTTTCTATCTTGAGTTCCTAAGTGTTCTTGAATTTTATTGTGTGGAAATATTCTCTTTTGTTGTGTGAGGGCACTTGATTCATGAATGAAAGGTAATGTCAGTGACCTATATGTTAGAGTAGGTGGGTGAGTTCTGAATAATGTGTGGTACTTGTAAGTCAAATCTTGAGGTGAATATGTTACGCGTTTGTGCTTAGTCTATTTCAAATATTGTTGGTGTGATGAGTTAGAGAATTGTTTAAAAAGGTCGTGTCTATATAAAGTGTAGTTTGATTACTCGAGGACGAGCAATGGTTTAAGTGTGGGGTATTGGTGATAGGCTATAATTACGTATTTTAGTCGCTTATTACACTCTAATTTATTGCACTTTAATTGAGTTTGAGCTTTAATCCTAGTGGTTTGCACTAATTGTGTGTTTTATGCCTTGTAGGAGCGATTCCGAGCTATGTAGATGTTATGGAATGAATTCAAGTGATTTGGAGCTTTGAATCCTGAGTAAAATCCTAAGTAATTAAGCCGGGATCATGTTCGGGGATCAACGGATGATAGTTAAGAACGAAGAAAGAATAGAGTAGGCATATTTTGCACTGTATAGTAAAATGCACATAACATTTCGCTCAAAACTCCATTTGGGATTCACAATCTATGGTTGGAAATCTAATTCAAAGGGCTACAACGTTCATGTTTTACATGTTTCCAAGTTTCAAACAGAACATGGTGAAAAGTGTGCGGTAAGTGACCGGCCGCACACTGGCCGCGCATGTGAGGCAGAAACTAGCCAATGTGCGCGGTTGATGCCCGGCCGCGCACGTTCTGTCTGGGAAAAGTATCCTTTTTAGCGTAGGAGAAGGTATAATTATTTGGGTCCGACCCTACTTGGTATATATACATGGAAAAACGGTATTTTGAGGACTTCTGAACACTTTGGACCGAAAAAGGCAAGAGCACACTAGGAGCAAGGCGGAGAATTCTTCTACGAGTTTTTCACTTCCTTCTTATTATTTCCATTATTGGTTATGAATTTTAGTATTATAGTTATGCATACTATTATGAATAGCTAATTTGTTATCTAGGATTTTGATGGAACCTCTTGGGGGATGAATTCTTGCTATGTTTTAATATAATTTAACCTTTGAATTTGTCTATTTGTTTAAATACGTGCTTATTTCAGTTGATTGAATAGCCATTGATTGACTGTGCCTATTTATTATGTGTTTCTTGAGAAAGGATACATATTCAGGTAGTTGTTGACGTCACTCCTAACGTATGTGAGAAATCAATACACCGGGTTTAAAGGTAGGTTTAGAAATAACAAAGTCGTGACGTGGTCATGATGAGCGGTTAGATAAAGCCAACTAGCGTAGTTCGAGAGAATATGTCTAGTAAAACTTTATATTTGCTCGAGAGAGAATTACGGCACCCAAAGTTCTCACGACTAGTAGAGAATACATAGGTGAAATTGTAGGGAACACACCGGGAAGAATTCCAACATTTGGGGAAATCTTAACTCTAGACCTCCTAAAGTTAATCCCCAACCCTTAGTATCTTTAGTTGTTAATTTACTGCTTTAGTTTCTTAGTTAATTAGTTAGATATAAGAATCTTATTCTTTATAACTTAGAAATTTATTCGAGTTTGTCTTCTTAACGATATTGAACAATTGTGGTGAAACCTTAGTTCTCTGTGGGATTCGACTTCAGACTCTTAGACCGGATTATATTTGCAGTGACCGCTTATCCTTTTTAGGACTAGAGTTGGACGTGATCAATCAATAATATGGATTGTCATGTGACGAATTGTTTGTCGAGGTCAATCATTGGATGTTGTCTAAACCTACGATGATGGACAATCAAATTTAAATTAGATATGTGTGCCTGTTTTACTCATTTTGATTTTTATTATACAACATGTAATAGTGTTTCTCACATCCTCATCTAATATTCATTATAATTTACTGACACTTATTCCCTTCTTGTATTCTAGTTCAGACATATGTTTATGTATCTAATATGCAATATATGTAAAGAATAATTAGTGTCTTGTGTGTTCTGTGGTATAGTTAATAGTGTGCGTTGTTTGTTCATATGACATAGGAATTGTTGCAGAGTGTCTTGACACAGAATTTTGTGAAATCTTACATGAATGGTTGCTGGAAAAGGACATGAAATGTATTTGGTCTAATGCATTATTATTAACAAAAACATAGCAGGAAATTAAAATTCTCATCAGACAACCTGGAGGAGAAAAGCCTTAATTCTTACTATTGTTTTGCATCATGGATTTTGGTTTACCGTTGGTTGGTGAACTTACAAATCATGGCTACTATTCGAATTACTAATCTCATTATCATTGTTATCTAAAATGAATGGGTGAAATGTAAAAGAGGAAACATTAAGTTAAAGGACTATAAAAATCATGGATTACTTACTGAGACCAATATAATAGTAATACCAGTACTTTTTGTAACTTTATGCATGGACATCTTCAGCAACAATTGGATTATTTAATTCTCTCAAGTCCCAACTAATATCTAGATCAAAAGACTGCACAAAAACAGAATTCACATGTTCGGTGATATTAGAGATGAAGGTGCAAGACATGTCTGGTACGGAAAGAGTTTGATAAGACTGGCCGGAAGGCTTTGATTGAGGGAAGTTAGTTGGGTACACGAGAACTTGTTGTTAAGTTCTTGCCAATTGCTTTAAGTCATCAATATAAAATTACAATCGGAGTGATTTCTTCTTGAATGTTTGACGCCATTTTCTTTTTCGGATGCTTCATTGCAGAGATACTTTCTGCAAAACCAAAAGTTGCCCCGTTTTTTAAGTGCATGTTTGGTATGTGTTCCCAACTTTTGTAGCGTCTTTTCAATTGGGTTGTTCCAAAGCGATAGTTTTTTTAAATGAGATATTTAGATAAATAAGAAGGGTAATATTATAATTTAACTTTTTAATCAAGGGGTTCCTGCTTTTAATATATGGTAGATGTTATATAAGTTAATTTATGTGTTAGTTAAATATTTTCTATTTGTAAAAGAGATTTAATGTATTATTGACAATTTTTGTGTCTTATGGTATTTTATTAATTTATAGAATAAAAAAATTTAAAGATTGAGGGCTTACACTCGATATCTTAGAGTCCAACTCTGATACCATCATTAAAAAAAAAGATCTTGTGCCTAACTCAACCTTAAAGGCTAGTTCATGATATGGTCCAATCCATATAAAGAGCCTAATCTATCGATATTGAGATGATTTTAATCCAGTACAGTCATTTCATGCGTTACTACTACGCTAGGTCGAGTGTTTTAGAAAATAAGCATCAAATTTATTTTATTTTTGATAATAAATGAGCCCCTAATTGTATTAATTTCACAATTAGTCTTTTAAGATACATAATTACTTATTATTAGAATCTAATGGACAAAATAGAGATATCACGACCCGAAACCCCAACCTCGGGTTCATGATGGCGCCTAACATCTACTTGCTAGGCAAATCGACGTGAACGAAGAATTTACTGATTCAAACAATTTATGACATGATAAGAACAATGAAAATAATACAAGTCTGAAGCATAGTAAGATAATATTGAATACCGAGTCTAAACATAACCGAGAAACTAGTGGCAACACGAGTACATGAACATCTAGAACGCTACAAACATGGTCTAAATAAAATATATAGTTCTGAAACTTAGAAAAACAGTAAGGATAGGAGGGAAGGGGGCTTCAGGGCTGCGAACATTGTGCAGTTGTACCTCAAGTCTCCGTCATTAATTGGACCCGAGCAAATCTACTGAATGATGCTAAGACCCACTCCGGTTTATGCACAAGAAGTGTAGAGTGTAGTATGAGTACAATCGACCCCATATACTATGTAAATTTCGAGCCTAACCTCGACGAAATAATAACGAAGCTAAGACGGACTACTTACAATAATCTATACGCAGTAATGATAATAATAATAATAATAATAATAATAATAATAATAATAATAGGGAAGAAAACATGAATGAAAGTAAAGTAGTTAATTTATGAAAATGAACTCAACCTCACAATCAGAGAACCCAGAATAACAGACCTCGTAATTTAATATAAAAATGCTGAAAACTAACACAATAACAACAACGAGTACAACACTCCATCCGTTGCGGCGCGCAACCCGATCCCACCGTACACACACAATCCTCCCTTATTTCACCATAGCATTATTTATCAATATTAAGATTCACGTATGCAATCTGTTGCGGCGCGCAATCTGTTGCGGCGCGCAACCTGGTCCCTCCATACCATCATAATCAATATTTTAATCCTTCCTTATTCCACCATATCATCATAATTAATATCATAATCCTCCCTTATTCCACCATATCATAATCAATACCAAGTATTACATACACAGACTGGTGTGGTGCGTAACCCGATCCCACCATTCCATTATTTATCAATATCATAATCCTCTTTTATTTCACCAGATCACAAACTGTTGCAACATGCAACCCGATCCACAAACAATTTCAATAAACATTAACAATCAAATAATTCAATTTACAATAATCTCTGCAATCAAAGGGTATGAGAGCAAAAGTAATGAAAGAACCACGTAAATACAAGTATTACAAAGAAAAATAATAGGACAAGTAAAAGCATGTGACAATTAAGGAGTACAAGTAAAACAATTAAGACAAGTAGAAAATAAGCACATAGTCATGGAAATGACAATCAATTCAACACAAGAATAATTAAATGTCAAATAATAAATTACGGTAGTGAAAGCTATGAAGCATGTAACAATTAAGACGTGGAATAAACTAAATCATGAAATAATGAGAAACATGGAAAAAAATATCTTAACGACGTATGCATACTCGCCACCTCGCATATACGTCGCTTTCTCAAGTAATCCACTTAGCATATAGCTCACATTTTCCTAATTCTCTCAAGTCAAGGTTAGATTCAACACTTAGCTCGCTCCGCAATCAAATTAAAGCTCGGTCGGGGCCTTTTCTCTAAATTTCGCCTTCAAACTAGTCGAATCTAACAAAACATAGTTCAAATAACGTAAAATAAGCGTTAGAAACTACCTACAACAGAAAGAGGTTCAATTTTGATCATTTGTGAAAAATTCAACAAAAGTAAACCCCAAGGCATGCTTGGTCAAAACCGTAGATATAGACCAAAACCTTATTACCCATTCACCCCCGAGCCCAGTTTTGTGATTTGATTCAGAATCCGACCTCAATTCAAGGTCTAAATTTTAATTTTAAAAAATCCCTAATTTCTACCATGAAAATCCTGAATTTGATGTTGAAATCTCTTGAAATGTAATAGGTATTTAAAAAAAACAAATGGATTAAAGTCACTTACCAATGAATTCGGAAAGAAAAGTCTCTTGAAAAAATCACCTCTAGGGTGTTTAGGGTTGAGAAATTGTGAGAAATGAGTTAAGTCCCGCTTTTTCCCTCTTTTACCCAACTCCAGATGTCGCAATAACGATGTCTTGTTCGTAATTTTGAACATTGAAATTCGAGACAAGGGTTCGCAAATGCGAACCCTTTCAAAGAAGAATAGAAGTCGCAAATGTGACATTCGGCTCACAAATGTGAACACCCAACCTTCGCAAATGCAACCATTCCTTTGCAAATGCGAAGACAACTCAAGGAAACACTGATTCGCAAACGCAACTCCGAGATCGCAGATGCAAGCTCTGACATTTCGCAAATGCGAGCTCTGACATGTCAAAAAATTTAACAATTCCTCGCAAATGCAAGTTCACCCAGCCCAAGCCCAAGCCCCTTCTCGCAAATGTGATATCTTGATCGCAAAAGCGAGGCTCGCATTTGCGAGCAAGACCTCGCAAATGCGAGATCTACAGATACACCAGCAATAGAGAAATCACTAGCTATCTCCCAAGTCCAAAAACCAATATGTAGCCTATACGAAACTTACCCGAGCCCTTCAGGATCCAAATCAAACATGCAAACAAGTGTAACGACATCATACGAACTCGCTCGCACAATCAAAATACCAAAATAACACCTAGAACAACGGATCGTACGTAAAATTGTGAAATTTTCAAAGAAAGTTAAGAACTTTCAAACTTGCAACCGGACGTCCGAATCAGCAAATTAGTTCTGAATAAACCAAATTTTGCAGACAAGTTAGAAATAGTGAAATGAACCTATACCAAGTCCTGGAACCGAAATCTGAACTACGTAGCAACAAAGTCAACCTGCGGTCAAACTTAGGGATTCTTTAAACCTTCAAATTACGTGTTTTCAACAAATCACGTTAGATCAAGTTAGGTACTTTCTAATTCAGTTCCAGGCATACGCCCAAGTCCAAATTCCCGACACGGACCCACCGGGACCGTCAAAACAGTGATTCGGGTCCATTTACACAAAATATTGACCGTAGTCAACTCAAAACATTTTTAAGGTAGAATTTCACATATTCTTCATCTTTCACCTAAAGACTTTCTCGAACAAGACACGGACTGCGCACGTAAATCGAAAATCTCTAAATAGAGCTAATCAGGTCTCTGACATAGAAATAAAGGTTAAAACTCAAAATGACCTATCAAGTCATCATATTCTCCACCTTTAAAACAAACGTTCGTCCTCGAATGGACGTAGAAAAAATAGCTGGACTAGTAAAAAGGTGTGGGTATATACTCCGCATGTACTACTGGGACTCCCACATAGCTGTCTCGATCGGCTAACCCCTGCACTGCACTCGAACTGAAGGATAACTCTTAAACGTCAATGTTCGGGCCTACCGAGCTAGAATGGCCACCAAATCCTCCTTATAAGTCAAATCCTTGCCCAATTGGGCTAAGCTGAAATCTAACACATGGGGCATATCATCGGGATACTTCTGGAGCATAGACATATGAAACACCGGATAGAGTGTTGATAAGCTCGGTGGCAATGTATTCTTGTAGTCCACCTCACATATCTTCTCAAGAATTTTAAAAGGTCTGATATACCTAGGGCTCAATTTTTCCTTCTTTCCGAACTTCTTCACACCCTTCATGGGTGAAACCCGAAGCAAAACCCTCTCTCCGACCATGAATGCAACATCACAAACTCTCCAGTCGGCTTAACTCTTCTGCCTAGAATGAGCTGTGCGAAGTCGATCCTGAATCATCTTGACCTTTTCTAAGTCATCCTAAACCATATTGGTACCCAACAACCGAGCCTCTTCTGGATCAAACCAACCGACTGGCGAACGACACTGTTTTCCGTATAATGCCTCATGGGGAGACATTTGAATACTCGATTGGTAGTTGTTGCTATAAGCAAACTCCGCAAGTGGAAAGAATGGATCCCAGGAACCCTAGAAATCCATAACGCAGTCATGAAGCATATCCTCCAATATCTAAATGGTGATCTCGAACTACCTGTCCGTCTGGGGGTGAAATGTTATACTCAACTCAACCTGTGTTCCTAACTCACGTTGTACGGCCAATTAGAAGTGGGAGGTGAACTGCGTGCCCCAATCAGAGATGATGAACACCAGCACACCGTGAAGACAAACGATCTCACGAATATAGATCTCAGCCACCATTTTGAAGAATAGGTAACTTCTACTGCAATGAAATGTGCCGACTTAGTCAACATGTCCACAATGACCCATAGCGAGTAAAATTTCTTCTGAGTCCGTAGGAGCCCAATAATGAAATCTATGGTAATACACTCTCACTTCTACTTAGGACTCTCAAGCCTCTGAAGCAAACCACCAAGCTTTTGATGCTCGTAATTTACTTGCTGACAATTCAGACACCGAGCCACATACGCAACTATATCCTTCTTCATTATTCTCCACCAATAATACTGCCTCTAGTCTTGATACATCTTGGTGGCACTCAGATAAATACTGGGAACTGTGGGCCTCCTCGAGAATCAACTCACAAATCGTATCCACATTGGGCATACAAACCCGACCCTGTATCCGCAACACCCCATGATCTCTAATAGTAACCTGCTTGGCACCACCGTGCCGCACCGTATCCTTAAGGACAAGCAAATAGGGGGTCATCATATTGACGTTATCTGATGCACTCATACAAAGAAGACCAAGCGACCGTGCAAGCTAGAACACGACTAGACTCCAAAACATCTAACCTCACGAACTGATTATCTAAGGCCGTAATATCTAATGCTAGTGGCCTCTCACCATTTGGAATATACGCAAAGCTACCCATACGCACAACCTTTCTACTCAAGGCATCAGCTACCACGTTGTTCCTCCTGGGATGATACAAAATGGTGATATCATAGTCTTCAATAGCTCCAACCACCTCCATTGCCTGAAGTTGAGATCCTTTTACTTGAGAAAATATTGTAGACTCTGATGATCCGTGAATACCTCACATGACACGATGTAGAGGTAATGCCTCCAAATCTTCAATGCATGAACAATGGCTTCCAACTCTAAGTCATGAATAAGGTAATTCTTCTCATGTACCTTCAACTGCCATGACGCGTTGCAATCACCTTTCCATCCTGCACCACTACTACACTGAGCCCAATACGCGATGCATCACAATACACCGTGTAGGATCCTGAACCTTTGGGAAACACCAACACTGGCATTGTAGTCAAAGCAGTCTTGAGCTTATAAAAGCTCAACTCATACTCATCGGACCACCTGAATGGAGAACGCTTCTTGGTCAATCTAGTCAATAGGATTGCTATGGATGAAAACCCCTCCACGAATTGGAGATAATTACTTGCTAAAACTAGGAAGTCTGAATATATGTAGTCGATGTAGGTTTAAGTCAGTTCTGAACAGCCTCAATCTTCTTAGGATTCACTTTTATTCCCTCGACCGATACAACTTATTCTAAAAGGCGATCGAGTCCAACCAATATCACACTTTGAAAACTTGGCATATAACTGACTATCTCTAAGAGTCTGAAGTACAATCCGAAGATGCTTCTCATGCTCCTTTCGACTGCGGGAGTAGATCAAGATATCATCAATGAATACGATCACAAAAGAGTCCAAATAGGTCTTAAATAGCCGGTTCATCAAGTCCATAAATGTTGTTGGGGCATTTATCAACCCAAACAACATCACTAGAAACCCATAATGCCCATACCAAGTCTGAAAAGCTATCTTAGGGACTAATGCCCTAATCTTTAACTGATGGTAGCCAGACATGAAACAGTTTTCGGAAACACTTTGGTACCATGAAGCTGGTCAAATAATTCATCAATCCTCGGCAACCGATACTTGTTCTTGATAGTGACTTTGTTCAACTTCCGATAGTGTGTACACATCCTCATTGATCCATCCTTTTTCTTTACGAATAGTAGGGCGCACCCCAAGGAAAGACACTAGGTCTAATGAATCCCTTATCAAGCAAATCCTGCAACTGCTCCTTCAGTTCCTTCAACTCAGGTGGTTCCATACGGTATGGTGGAATAGAAATGGACTGAGTGCCCGGGCAAAATCAATACAGAAGTCAATATCTTAGTCGGATGGCATCCCCAATAGATCTGCAGGAAACACCTTTGGAAACTCACGCACGAAAGGTACCGAATCCATGAAAGGAACCTCCGTATTGGTATCACGAATATAGGCCAAATAATCTAGACATCCCTTCTCGACCATGGGTCGATCCTTCACATAAGAAACAACCTTGCTAGTATAATGGCCAATGGTCCCCCTCCATCTTAATCGAGGAAACCCTAGCATGGATAAGGTCACCGTCTTGGCATGACAGTCCAATATAGCATGATAAGGTGACAAACAATACATACCCAAAATGACATCAAAATCAACCATATCAAGAAGTAAGAGATCTACACTAGTTTGGCTCCCGATAGAAACCACACACGAGCGATGAACACGATCTACAACAATAGAATCTCCCACAGTCCTGGACACATATACAGGGGCACTCAAACAATCACGAGGCACAACCAGACATAAAGCAAAATAGGGTGACACCTATGAATAAGTAGATCTCGTATAAAATAGAATTGAAGCATCTCTATGGCAAACTGGGACAATAACTGTGATAACGGCGTCAGATGAATCGGCCTCGGGCCTAATTGGGAATGCATAAAAATGAGTCTAGGTCCCACCGCCCTAACCTCTGCCTCTCGGACGACCTCTAGTTGGCTGGCCTCTACCTCTAACGGCTTGACCTCTACCTATACTGGTCTGACCTCTACCTCTAGCTGGCTGAGCGGGTGGTGAAGCAATCGATTCCAAAACCATGGCACGAGAAATCTACTATGGCATGTTGTTCAAACATCTAGGGCAGTACCTCCTGATGTGACCTGTACCCCCACACTTAAAACACATATCATGCTGAGGTAGCTGTTGAAGATGGAAAAGCCCTAATGGGTTGGATAACCACGGTGGTAGCTCTAGATCGGAGGGGGACTAATAGGAGTTGATGGTGCACTGTAGGTTGGATGCCCAGGATGAGATACATAAGGACCCTGATTCTACCCCAAGCACTATGGGACGCCTAAAGCGCTGACTTAAATGTCCTAGTGATCTCAACCAAACCCACACCACAATTAAGTAGTGTGGCGGTCAATGCAATAATAAACCCAACCAAGGTCGGGATCGAATCCACAGGGAGTTAGAATAGGGATTAGGTATATATTTAGTGTGAGTGTATGTTTTGGCTCAAATTACACTTCCACAATGTTGATTGACGTTCTACTTCTACTTTGTTCTATTGTATGCAAGTATAAAACTAAGGGACAATATTTTTGGTTTTGAGTTGTTTTTTAATTGATAAAAGGGTCTAGGGTCGTGACTTCTACCTAGGTGGTTATCTAATAGGTAGTAAACTCCAGGGCAAGTTTGATTAGTCGTAGTCGTAATATAGCAATCACACCTGGGTACTCACTATATACCTCTCGGTAGTTTGAGTGATTTTACCCGATTTGGCTCTCTCAAGTCCAAATGGGTATTTGCAAAAGACAAGTGATATTACCTCAAGTAGGGTATTACTATCTCTAGTTTCAACCCTTTAATTGGGGCTATCAATTTCTAGAGTTCACCCTAATTCCTTGTTAGCCATGTTTTTCTAGACTTAGTCCCTCTTTTTCAAGTAGAGACTAAGTCAATTAGGCATGAATCAATGTTTGCAATAATTAATTCTTGAGTTCTAGCAAGAACTAGGCTAAATATTACCAATCCAATCACAACCAAGCCCTATATTAAACACCCATCAAATACCCACACAAGGGTTGGGTCACAACTCTAGCTAAAAAATTAGCTACTCGTGAAAAATACAGAAATTAAAGAAGAAATAAAGATTGAGTCCATAATATTTGATTATGGGATAAAAATCTAGTGTTTGGAGACAAATCTAGTACAAAATTACTAAAAGCAGTAAAGGAAAACGAAAGAGGTGCTCTTATAAAACAAAACATGACCTTAAAATGACAAAAAGTCCTATTTATATTAAGCTGAAAATATCTGACAAAAATGACCCTGCAGAGGTTGTGCGGCCGCACACATGGATTGAGCTGGTATTTGCACTTTAGTTTGCGGACCTCACAAAAGTGAGTGTGACCTCACCTTTGACTTCTGCGTCCGCACATAAATCATGCGGACCAAATATCTTCACTTGGTATTCTCTGAATCTCTTCTTATGTGGTCCGCGTAATAGTGATTGTGGTTGCACACTGGCTTCTGCGGCCGCAAAAAAATTCATGTGGTCCGCACAGCTTCAACTTGAGGTTCTCTGAATCTACTCCTTTGCGGTTCACATAATAGTGAATGCGGTCACACACTGACTTTTGCGGCCGCACAATACTTGTGCGATCCGCACAACTTTAGTTCTCGAAATTCCCAAGTCTTTGAACCTCTATTCTGCGGCCGCACTAGAATTATGCGGTTCACACACTCTGAAGCTGAATTTGACAGGGTTCCTTCATTGTTTGTTGCCGCACACAGAATTGTGCGGTCCGCACTCTAAGCACTTTGCCCTGTTTTTGTCCTTGTCCAATTTTGACTCCTTCTTGAGTTGATTTTCACTTTTTTGGCTCGTTCCCCAATATTCCTGCAAGAAAGCTCATTTCGTTAGTTCTCGGGATACCTTTAAGCATTTTCGAGCTAAAACTCATGTAAAAGAGGGAAAATAAGCGGTCAAAATCCCTACTTATCAACTCCCCCAAACTTAAGTTTTTGCTTGTCCTCAAGCAATTAAGGCAATTCCCACCTCCATTGGAAAAAAGGGATATTTCAGCTGTCGTAAGTTAAGTCAAAACACAAATCGATTGGGACCAACAATTACCCACACGCTCAAGAATCATTAACAAGCCTAGGATTTGAAAATTGAACCACAAATGGCTCAAATGTGACACTTGAGCATCAAGGGTTGACTTTGATCATCAAGGAAGCTCGCACTTTCATGCAAGTCGATGTGGATCCCAAACTCCTCCTCATATACTCTTCATAAGCTCATCTCACTCACGAATGAAGAGTTCAAAACAATGACTCGAGGAAGATTCGCTCATCACTCTCAAAAGAATGTCACAAGTCCGGCTCTAAGTACCATATGCTTGCCCCTCATGTAGAATCACCAATAATGTAAGCATTCTCGGCTCGAAATCACATACGGCGTTTTTCGGCATGTAATGAAGGCTTTTGGATTAAGGAGGGTAATATCATATTGGAATAGGTTCATCTTTCCTTTAACACTTCATATTCTCTTGTTGGCTCATACTTTGCCGACTTTTTGAGTCATTTGCTTTTCCCTTAGGGGTATTACTTGATATCACTCTTTCTTTGTCATACTATTCACGATCTCTTTCTTTGCTTTCTCCATGCTTTGCACTTTTTCTTTCCTTTGCATCTTTTCAACCATTTCACATTATTCACTTTCTTTTTGTGTTTTTCTTTGTTCTTCCTTTCTTTTTCTTTACCTTTTCCTCTTTTTCGTTTCTTGTCTTTTGTGCCTACAAACCATCTTTAAACTCCTCGTCTCGCCCCCAAACTTATGTTCTATCCATTTGAATCACATGAGTGCTAAAGAAAAGTTGGGTGCCAACAGAGAGACACTATAAAACGGCTAAAGGCTTGTAATATGGTTATTGAAAAGAAAGGCTATAGTCTCAAAAGGGTTTACTAAGGATGATATCGTTGGTGGGTCATGAAAAGTTTCAAAACGGGCCAAGGAGAGCCTACAATCACTTCTCAAGCCAAGCTAACTTAGAATTTCGCCTAGAAACACATTCGGGGCAAGTTCTAGACCATTCGCATGGGTACTTAGACTTGTAACAAAATACTCCATCTCTCACACAACCGGATTGTTAAAGAGACAGAAGTCGAGGGCCCACAACAACTGCATTCAAGATTGAAAATCTCTACGGTTCAACTAAATCATCTGATGATTGCCTAAGTCAACACAAGATTCACAAGGTCACTAACTAGAGCTATTTCTTTACAAAAACTTGTTTTTAACCATAAACACATAGTTAACTGTGTTAGTACCAAGTGAAACATGCTTGACCCCTTTATTCATTACTACTTGTTTTTACCTAAAATTCAAAAACTAACTCAATCCCTTAAGAAGGTTGTCACTCCATCCATCGTTGGGAAGAGCCACTCGATTCACACAAGACCCACATTTGGAAAGAACTGTGGCATTAAGAAAGCCAAAGGCTTGTTGTTCACTAAAACCTAAGAAGAAGCTAGAAAATTCAAAAAGAAGCTAATAAAGTAATTAAGAAGTTATATTATTAAGAGAAACAAACTAAAGAAGCTACGAAATAAACTACGGAAATCAAGACAAATGAATATACAAACCGAAGTAAAAGGAATATATACATCAAACGAAAGGGAAGAATATATACATACCAAACAGAAAATAAAGATAAAAGGAAAGAAAAAAAATAGTATCACAGCTATTACATGCCCAAAATCAATGTCAGTCAATCATCAAAATAGATCACCCCCCAAATGAAAAATAAGAATTGTCCCCAATACTTAACAAAAATAAGAACATGGAGGAGTAGACAGTTAAGAGAACTCCCTAATTGGTATCATTATGCATAGCATCCTCAACATCCTCAACACCCTCAATCTCCTCAAGTTGTATCCCATCATCACCTGGCTAATGGACAACCGGGTTGCTGAGAATATGGATCATCTCCTCAGTGGTATCGGCAGTAGAATTCGTCTCATCAGACTGGACGGTTGCTGCCTCTGATGCTTCTTGTGTTGTTGGGGCTGCCATCTCCATAAGTAGGTCTAATGGTAGATCTCCAGCCGATGTAATCTTGGAAACGTCTTGACTCAACTTCTCCAATGACTTCTTCGATGCCTTAAACTTCCTCAGTTTCTTTTTTGCTACCTCAACTCCTCAATGGCCGCCACATGTGCCACCAGAGTCTCTATAATGATCTTCTGGTTGTCCAGAATCTTCTTTAAAGTTTCCTCCACCAATGGAGGTACCTGTGGGGCTGCTGGGGCAGAGAACTGTGCTGCAATAGCACTGAATATGTCAGACAGCTTAGAAGTGTATGCATGCATCTAGTTGTTGAGACTCGCCAAGGTCTGGGAGACTCGCAGCGCAGTCTGTGGATAAGTGGTAGAAGCTGGTACTGATAAATGAGTTGATGTCCTGGATGAAGAAGGTGGTGGCATGGCTGGTGTAGAAGGCATGGAAACTTTGAAAGGCTCAGCAGATGGATCAGTAACTACTACCCTTGGCTCCTAAGACTGGCTAGTGGAAGTAGTTGTCTTACCCTTGAAATTTGGGTTGTCAGCATCCTGAAGGTGGTACCATGAGAAAGGCTTCATAGCCTTAACTTTTGTATCAAACGGCCTTGACTCCACCCTTTGATCATTGAAGTATTAAGTGAGGAAGTTTGGGTAGGGATATGATCTCTCCTCCTTCTGGAAAATTAAGGTAATGTTCGTAGACATGATGGCCCCCACATTTATTGGATACCCAGCCATAATTGAAGCTACCAGGACTACTTGGGGAAGGGGAAGGTTGTTCTCATTCAAGTACTGATTACCGGTCAATACGGCTGCATACAAATGTTTTCCACCCTTTTGCCTCAAAATTTAGGGTGACCTGGACTATGGAGACCCCTGCTGTGAGCCAAGGAGGTCGTGGTCCTCGAGAGGCCAGAAATTCTGCTAACCATGGCCTAGCAGCCTCTCCCAAATCCGGTTTTTCCAAGTATTAGACGGCCTCCACTTCTTCAAACCCCACATATTTGTTCAGAGCACTTGGGTCAAATCGGACTTTCATATTTCTCACTTTGGTTACCTTGGTACCCTTCTTTATATGAGCCACATTGGTATAAAGTTCTTTAACCAAGTGCTTTTTTGAATCAAGGATCTCTTGGGTGAACCCTTTCCATCCTTTTTTCTCCTGGAACTGTCTGAGGACATTTGGATTGTGAGTGTCCAAATCCTTCATCAAAAATTATCGCTCAAGTGTGAGCAATTTTTGGGGACACAACTCTCGGAACCTGTTGAAGGCCGTCAGGATAAGAAATATGTCCTCACACATCTCTCTTCTCCTTGTCCTCTCAAGGCCACCCACTCGAGTGTCACCTCCTCTCCTATTATCTGGTATATCATTATCATCATCTACATTGATTGTTGCGGGAGGAGGAGGTGAAGAGGAGGGCTCGGAACCCTTACTCCCCACATCAAAACCAGTTCAGGAGCTGTCTTTAGGCTCATTGCGCAGTTTATAGCACCCTGTAGATTATGGTGGATTGGATTAGGGTTCAGGCCGGACCTCCATAAATTGGCCCTCGGAGGCTTCCTTAGATGGGGCATATTCACTGGTGTCAGAGGATTCAGGAACTGGAGGTCTGTTGGCAGTCTCTTTCTTGCTTATGATTTTCTGAAAGGCAAGTGGTAGGTTACTTTTGCCTCGGCCTCAACCTCGGCCCCAGGAGGGCTCACCTCTCCCTTTTGGTGTATCACCTCTGCCACGAGATCTGACCATTGTCTGTAACATATAGCAATAGGAATCAGTTAGAATGGAATCTCATAGTGTATACAATTGCATGTTGAAAAGTTGCAGTAAACAGACTCAAAAAACGTTGTGCGGACCGCAGAAAAGTGAGTGTGGTTGCACAACCCCCAGATTCAGACTCTGGGTTCTCTGATCATTCATCGGTGCGGACCACATAAGTGCGGACCGCACAAAAGTTAGTAGGGCCGCACAATCCAGGTTCAGACTACTGGGTTGTCTGATCATTTAGCAGTTAGGAACGCACAATTTTGCTGTAGAGCGCACAATTCCACATCGAACCGCATTATTATGGTTGCATTCCGCACAAATCAAGCATTAAGTTTACCCTAACTCTTACTTGTGCAGACCGCACAAAAATGTGTGCGGCCGCACAATTTAAAAATCACGGGCACTGACTTTTAGTTCATGTAGTTTTTTCATAGATGGGCCAAGATATGATCAATTAAACATGATTAGCTATTTACCCACGCTCCCAATTAACATTTTAGGCACTACCCACATGATTCTAAGAACAAAAATTGACTAACTATTGATATTTTCAGGCATAAGACTAACCCTAGGCAAAAAGAACAAAATTAAGGAAAATGAAATAAATTAACAAAAATCTAAAGATGTAATGAACATACCAGTAATGAGGGATGCAGGTGTGAATCTACACGGATGAAATGCTTGAATTTTGAGAACTAATGGGATTTGCATTGTGCTTGCTTAGGGTTTCAGATTTCAGATAGGGAAAAGTGTGAATAGTGCATGGAGGTTCTATTTATACCCTAGCTGAGTCGGTGCAAAACTTACCTAAGTGCGGCCGCACAATTTTTAGTGCGGTCCGCACTCTTTACCTGTTCCTTTAGAAAATTGCTGCGGTCCGCACAAAAGAGAGCACGGTCGCAGAATTTGTGTAGACCGCACAATTTCGAGTGCGGCCGCAATTTGCTAACAAAATTTGACAGGTCAAACTTCAGAGAGCATGCATTTTTGGCCTTCCAGTTCTGATCACACACAGAATTGTGTGACGGCAGAGTGATTGTGCGGTCCGCGTAATTTGGGTGTGGTCCGCACTTTTGTGACACTTAGCCAATTTTTCTTGCACAGTCCCTGCAATGCACACCCATTCCTGCATACACTTCAAAACTAGTTATCACAAAACAAAGCCTATTTAAGAAGAAGAAAAATAAGAAAATGAAAAGAAACATGGGTTGCCTCCCAAGAAGCGCCTGATTTAACGTCGCGGCACGACACAGGTTACCATCACTTACTTGAAATGGAGCAACACCACAACATGGCCATCATCAACCTTGCCAAGATAGTGTTTCACCCGGTGCCTGTTGACTCTAAACACCCCATTGTTCTTATTTTTCATATCTAGAGCACCAAAGGGTGTCACATGCACAACTTCAAATAGGCCACTCCACTTGGATTTCAACTTTTCTGGAAACATCCGCAACTGAGAATTGAACAATAACACAAGATTGTCTTATTTGAATTCTTTTTTCCGGATATACTTGTCATGGAGGTACTTCATCTTGTCCTTATACAAGGACGAACTTGATATGCATGGAACCGAAACTCATCAAGCTTATTCAGTTGCTCCACCCTTAGGTTGGCAGCTACATCCCACTCAAGATTAAGCTTCTTCAATGCCCACATAGACTTATGCTCAAGTTTCACTGGAAGGTGACAAGTTTTCCCGAACACTAACCGATACGGGGACACACGGATTAGTGTTTCGTGAGTTGTCCTATAGGCCCAAAGAGCATCGTCAAATTTCTTTGGCCAATCCATCCGGTTGGCATTCACAGTCTTTGACAAAATACTCTTGATCTCCCGGTTGGAGACTTTAACCATTCCACTTCCTTGAGGGTGATAGGGGGTCGACACTTTGTGAGTGACACCATACTTGGAGAGTAAGGTATCAAAAGCTTTGTTGCAAAAGTTTGATCCCCCATAACTAATGATGGGACTTGGAGTACCAAACCTTGATAATATGTTCTTCTTCAAGAATGCTACCACACTCCTAGCTTCATTGTTGTGCAAATGCACGGCTTCAACCCATTTCGAAACGTAACCCACAACTACCAATATATAGGTGTTACCACATGAACTCACAAACGGACCCATAAAATTAATGCCCCCCACATCAAAAATATCAATATCTAATATGGTGGTGAGGGGCATCTCATTTTTCTTGGAAATCACATCGGCCCTTTGACATTCATCACAATGCTTGACGAGTTCGCTAGCGTCCTTGTAGAGAGTAGGCCAATAGAATCCACAACTTAGCACCTTTGTAGCCGTTCTTGCTCCACCATGGTGACCACCATATGACGAAGAGCGGCAATTCTTAAGAATTCCCAATTGTTCTTCTTCTAGTACACATCTTTGGATCACACCATCAGTACAAATTTTGAAAAGATAAGGCTCATCCCAATAGTAGTCCAGGGAGTCCCTTTTGATCTTCCTCATTTGGTTTGAAGAGAACTCATTCGGTATAATGCCACTCACAAGGTAATTGGACACATCAGCAAACCATGGCATCCAAGTCATAGAAATGGATAGGAGCTGCTCGTAAGGAAATGAATCATTGATCTCAAGGCCATCATGTGGCCTCCCCTCCTCCTCCAATCGGAACAAGTGGTCTGCCACGTGGTTTTCACTCCCCTTGCGGTTTTGGATATCAAGATCAAATTCTTGTAAAAGAAGTACCCACCGCATCAATCTTTTCTTAGAGTCTTTCTTGCTCATCAAATATCAAAGTGCCGCATTGTCGGTGTGAAAAATCACCTTTGTACCCATTAAGTATAGGCATAACTTCTCCATAGCAAAGACAATGGGTAGGAGTTCTTTCTTGGTCACCGTATAATTGACTCGGGCCTCGTTCATTGTCTTACTATCATAGACCAGATGGAAGATCTTGTTAATTCGTCGCCCCAATACCGCTCCAACTGCCACATTGCCCATATCACACTTGAGCTCAAATGGTAAGATCCAATTTGGCGCGGTGATAATAGGAGTGGTGGTCAAGTTATACTTGAGTAGTTCAAATACCTTCATACAATCTTCATTTAAAAGGAACTTGGCATCCTTCTCCAAAAGTCTGCATAAGGGGTTTATGTAACGACTCAGCCGGTCGTTTTGTGTATTGGGACTCTGTTCCCGTGAATGACTCTTTCCATAGCGACTACTCGTGCCTTATGATTTGTGTGGGCAGGTAATTCGAGATTCGGAAGTGATTTGGCCAGTTGAGGAACACTTGGTTCCTGAAGGCTAGCCTATTTGGCTAGTTTTGGTTCCGAGCAGCATTTTGAGCAAACGACCTCGAAATCGAGTTCTGATAGCTCCAGCAGCTCCGGATGATGATTTCGGACTTGGGAGTGTGTTCGCCTTGGGTTTCTGATGACCCGGGAGTATTTCGGCACCTGAATTGGAATTCAGGATTTCATGTGATTTGGAATTCAGCCTGGAATTGGACCTCGTGATATCATGGTCCGAATGGAATTCCGGAACTGGCAATAGTTCCGTACAGTCATTTATGACTTGTCCGCAAAATTTGGGGTCATTCCGAGCAGTGTAGACCCGTTCGGCGTATTGATGAGCCGTTTAAATTTTTCTTGAAATCCTAAGTTTGATCTAAGGGGTTTTGGAGAGTGATTCTTGGTTTGAATGATGTTTTTAGTGTTCTGGGAGCCTGAGCGAGTCCTTCATGTGATTTGGGACTCGTTGGTATAATTTGTCGAGGGCTCGGGTGGGCCCAGGGGTCTCCCGGACCCCGAACGGGGTCAAAAACCAGCATTTGCACTACTGGTGGGAATTTGCTGGTGTGACCGCACCTGCGGTCCATGAGCCGCAGGCGCGAGGTTCGCACCAGCGGAAAATCAATCGCAGGCGCGGCTCCTTCCGCAGGAGCGGACCAGACTCCGCAGGCGCGAGCAATCCCCAGGGCCCAGGCCATCGCAGGTGCGGCCATCGCAGGTGCGGCCAATTTCCCGCAGGTGCGAGAATTTCCCCCAGTGCCCAGGCCTTTTTCCGTAGGAGCGACCCTTTTTCCGCAGGTGCGAGTCCGCACTTTCGATCCAAAGGTCGCAGGTGCGAGTCCGCACTTGCGATCCAAAGGTCGCAGGTGCGGAAACTGCTGGGCAGTCCTATAAAAAGCCCAAGTCGTAAATTCTTTTCCCAAAAATCATATTTCCTCCATTTTTGACGACCCCAAGAGCTCCAGAACGAGTATTTCGGCCTAGAAACTCAGGTAAGTGATTCCCTAACCCTCCGCATGTTAATTTCTTCAATTCCTTGGGAATTTCCTCTTCCAAATCCATAGAATTCATAAGAAATTGTTGGGGGAAGAAAGAGGGGTTTGATGAAAAATGTGAATTCTGATTTTTGGGCCAATGAAGGATGATTAATTGAGTTAATCTTGATCCTTTGGCGACGTATAGCGCGTTTCTTCAAGAATTATAATTTTACGGACGCCGAGGCTCGGAGTTGAATTTCCAAAGTACGTCAAGAATACGTTTTTAAGGAAATATTTGATAAATCCTTCTCGAATCTTCCTAAATTGATATAATTATGTGCTTTTTGCTAGTTGCGAGCCATCTAGGGTGATTCGGAGGGTTCGTGCGTCGTGTTGATTGGTCCGTTGGCCAGAGGAGCACTTGTCCGGGTGAGTCTCCTTTCCAACTTTGTAAGGGGGAAATGTCCCCTAGGCTCTTGATTGCTAATTGT
>ML255304.1:8571-20313 GCA_005239495.1 Nicotiana undulata
GGAAATGCCACTTTGAAGAGAAAATTCATACGAGAAACATTCGGAAACGAAGAGATCTCACTTTCTTTCATCTTTTCTTAGTATTTTCAATTATCCAACACTTATGAATTTGTTTGATACTATCATGAGCGGCTAAAACCCATAGTTCTCGAGTTCTGATGTAGCCATGAATATTGTTGTTAAATGTTGACTTAAACTTTATTACAATTTACTAATATATGATTGTTTCTTCAATTCTGCGATAAATTGCTTAATTGTTTGGCCAGCAGTTAGGTTCTATTTACTATCTATGCTATGCTTGGGAACGCTATGTTTAGATTAGAGAAGAATTTAAGAGGGCACGATCTTAACTCTGGGAGAGGGGAGGGGGAGGGACGGATTATTGGTTAGGATAGGAATATACCTAGTCACTGTGCTTAATTAAATATCGTAATCTTGATGCGTTCTTAATAGATTGATTTCATATGAATATAGGCGTTAAATCTATTTTAAATAGGCGAGTAGTACTTCGGGAGAAGGCTACGAGAACGTTGTTCAATTAGTTAGCAATCATGATTGAATTGTATGAAAGGAAGAGTTAATTAGAACGCAATTCATAACCCAAGAATATTTGTCTCTATTGAATACACAACAATCATTTTGCTGCTAGATAATTTAGTTACTGGTTAGAATTATTGTTTAGTATAATCACACTTTTGAACTCGGATTGGCTCGACTGAATAACAATCTTGGTGAATTTAGTGGGTAGTTAATACAAGTCTCTGTGAATTCGACACTCGGCTTATCATTTTATTACTTGTACGACCACATATACTTGCGTGTGCGTTTGGGACCAACAATTAGTCAATTATGGACATTGTGCTTTCCTAAGTTGGGGGAGATTGTAGTGGTAACATCAATTAAAAGAAAAATTGCAGGCCTGAAACAGTTGTGTCACAAGAGGTGCTAATTTCCCATGTGTGTAAGCTTTGAGCTGCATATTAATCTGCACAACAGCAAGAAACATTCAAGTACAAGAACGTAGCGATTACTGTAGTAACAATACAAGGGGAAGCAGCACAGAACTACTGGTCACTGTTTTTGCGTAAGAATAGCCATCCATTTCCATCAACTTCAGAGAGTATATATGACAATGATCTTCTCAGCAGGTCTGGAATTCCTTTACACTAAAGTGTACAATTAAGTCTACCAGATCAAACAAGCATCAACCACTCATCAGGCAAATTTTATTCACGAGAACCGGACTGCAAGCTAAAATTCTAACCTGTGTTGTTCCTATGCTTTGGCGCTTGGAAGAACAATTCAAATGCAATAAAAGTTGGGTGGATTGAGCTAATTTTGAGTTCAGTTGAAAGAAAACGTAACTAGTTTCACACAATCGGGCAATTTGATTGCGCAGAGCAGAATGCAAGTCAAAAATAGAAAATAAGACTAGGCTACATAAGCTATTCATTCTACTATTATCGAGAGAAGACAAGTTCGGACGAAACAGCAGCTGAGTTAATCCAAGACTGAGGTGCTGTCTCATGAGACACTTTTAAGTTGATAGAATTTACAGGAGACCTGAAAGTCTGGCAAGGTTTTCTGCATAGTTGAGCTCACTTCTCTCTTCTAGGCTTGGAAGATGAGTTAGGTGGTAAAACAAAAGCTGAGTAAACCGGTGAGACGAGTTTTTCAGCTATATAAAGAAGAAAGCATCTACTTTACCAAATGGACAAAAAACAAGCTGTGATGCTCATAGTGTTATATAATAATATTTTTACATGTTTAGGTTAATTTTTGACCTTATCCCTCTCACTGTGATTAATACAATCCCACAATTCACAATTGTAGGTTAGGTTTTTCACAACAGCCTTATTTTCTCTCCTCTTTCCAGCTGCACAGTCCCTCCTCCCTCTCCTCACTGTCACTCGTGATTCTGACAAAAATTCCAGCTTTTCCTGCATTATACTATTACGTGCCATTCTGTCTGCCTTCCCAGATTGTTCTGCTTGCCATCAGTATGCTGCCTGTGCCATTCTCGAGCCTTCAACTTGCTAGTTTTGCTCCCAGCCCATTAATTTCTCCTTTCAATTCTTTTCTTCTTGTCATGTTTGGACCCTTTCTTTCTTCAGATCAAAGACCGTATTCCTAAAATGCTGCATTACAAAAAACTACATGAAGAGGGTTCATCTTTGTAACATGGTGCTGGAAATGTTGGCCAGATCTGTGGCTCCAAACTCCAACAAACTTCCACCTTCCCCCGACGATGAACCATCTTTATGACTTCATCAGATCAACAAAATCTGAGATACTACCTCTCACATGGACCCATGCAATGATCCATATGGGCTTATCCTGATAGTCGCAATGCTTGGGTAACACCAAAAAAACCACTTCCTACACTAAGAATGGGGATCTAATACTGATGTTTATAGGCAAGCTTGTCCATCCAATTGGCGGATCCAGGATTTAAACTCTAGTGGGTTCAATCAAGTTTAAGCATTGAACCCATTATATTTTGAGCTTGTCCATCCAATAGGCGGATCCAGGATTTAAACTCTAGTGGGTTCAATCAAGTTTAAGCATTGAACCCATTATATTTTGAGCTTGTCCATCCAATAGGCGGATCCAGGATTTAAACTCTAGTGGGTTCAATCAAGTTTAAGCATTGAACCCATTATATTTTGAGCTTGTCCATCCAATAGGCGGATCCAGGATTTAAACTCTAGTGGGTTCAATCAAGTTTAAGCATTGAACCCATTATATTTTTCAAATTATGGGTCCATATACTATTTCTTGCAAATCTAGCGAATTTTTACATATAAATTTGTGCTCCATATCGAAAGTTAAAGGTTCAATTGAACCCGTTCCTATATTGCTACATCCACCCCTGCCACCCATCAACCACAAGTGTTTACAGTAAAGAACAATTCATTGTACTCATACTGGTCTACCTATCTCCTCTGATGCCTTTGCTAGCATACCATCTTACATGAGATCGTCTCTGACTTTTGCAAAGTTATGACCAGTGCTGATTATATATATATGAAGCCTATCTTGATGCAACCTCTTATGCAGAAAGGGAAAACCACAAGTACATTTATTTGCACTAGAAACAACAAATGAAAAACTCAAAGCAGTATTCCCCTTATCTATGGTATATGAGCCAGGTACATTCGGTTTTTTGTCAACTTTTAGTGTATTTTGAACAATTCCACGAATACACATAACCATGATGCACTTGTTCGATACAAAGTTGTGTGTAAATTAACTGTCGATAATGCACCAGCAGAATAATTATTTTAAGTCTAAACATAAAATTTCCCATACATTCCAGAAAAATTGTACACCAGTCAGCCAAAGAGAACAAAATTCCATCCTAAAAAATTGACAAACTATATAACTTCACTACAAACTGATAGTTCATTTAATTTAAAAATGATTCCATCAGAATTCACTAAAAACAACAGTCACAATCAAATGGGCAAAGTGAGGTACCTCCACCATTGGACTTTCCCCAACCCAACTCCTCTTCCGTGTATATCGTTAACCCATCCGCTGTCTTTTTCCTCGATCGACGTGGCGGCTCAGATAACACGTTAGGAACTCTACTACTACTTTTATCTTTGCTTTTCTTCAGCTTTTTTGGCTCTGTAATGGAATCTCCGCTTGATTTTGATTTTGAATTTTCTAGTTGTTCCGGTTTCTTCCTCTTTTTTCCAGCAAATATTTCGTCGATTTCATTGCCTGGTTTTTTGGGTTTAGAAGGAGGAGTTGGTTTCAACTTTTCTACAACAGGACTCGCTGCTGTATCCACTGGTTTAGGCTTCTTAGAATTACTCTTCTTTGGCATCCTTAGCTACGAAAATTATGGAAATGCAGGGCTTCCTATTCAGCAAATCGTGAAGAATTTACCTGTGATTTATTGGGAGTGTTTTCTTCTTTCTACCTTAAACCCTAGCTCCTAATCTTAAGTCCACAGAAGCCCACATATACCTTGCCCTATGTCCCTCTTGATTTTAAAACTTTTTTCAAAGGTAAACTCTTAATTTGGTACTCCCTCCTATCCAAAATAAATTATTTTTTAATGCTTTCACACAAATTAAGAAATTCAACTTTTAACATTAATTAGCAACAAAATTGATAATATTAACTTTTACTATCTCACATAAATACTCTTAACACATACTCCAACACTATTTACTCCAAGGACAATGTAAGAACAAAATAATTTATTCATTCTTGAAATCTGAAAAATTTATTTATTTTGGACCATAAAAAAAACGCCAAAAAATCACTTATTTTGGACCGGAGGAAGTAGTAGTATTTTCAAATCTAAGAGCATGTTTGGACAAAATAAATTTCACTTTTTTTCCGAAAAATTTCGAAATCAGTGTTTGGGCATAAAAAATTTAATTTTCACTTGAAGATGAATATTGAAATTTCTCGAAAATTTAAAATATTTCAAAATATTATTTTTCAAATTTTTCACTCAAATCACACGCAAAACTTCAAAAACAACTCACAATAATATTCATGTTCAAACACAGCTTTAATTTTCAAATATCATTTTTACTTAAATCTTTTTCCATTTTATTTTTGAATTTTACAATTCTTATGTCCAAATACCCACTATATTTCTACTTCCACTCTTCTAATTTGTTTCATATTCTTTGTTCTTAAAGAGGGAGTAACAATTTTAAAATTTGTGCTCATAAACATGGTATAATATTTATGTCTATAAGTGAAGTTTTGGCGTTTATACGTTCGAGATTTTAATCCTAATAAGTTTTGAGGTTCTACATTAATAATTTATACAAAATAAATTTCTTTAGACAAATACAGTTTCAACCAAAGCTATTGATTCCGCTGTGAGCTAGTACCTTATACAATAGTTTTGCCCCTATCTATAAAACTTTGAAATTTCGTGGTATAACATATTATAATATTTGTGTAATCATAAAAATTTCTCTTTTAAAATGAAATAAAAAGTTTGAAGTTAATTATTTTTAAATATATAAAAATATCATTCTTTTTACAATAGACTAACAAAAGAAATCTCAAACAAATTGGAACAAAGAAAGTTTTTACATAATACAAGGAGTGTGTGTACCCATGTTACATTATTTAAGGACATTAGCTAATCCCAAATCTATATATATATTAAAGCTAAAAAGTTATCATATATAATTGATATCGTGATTAAGTCAAGTGGCAACCTAATAAATATCAACAATATATGGTATCTTTATTCTATATTTGACTATATTAGTTTTGAATTAATAGATAAAGTTTTTCAATTTGAATTAAAATAAAAAGAAATTTATCTTTTGTTACCATGTTATCATTCTTAATTCGGTTAATGATCATATGCAACCATATTAGGAACTTTTGCTATCTTAATTCAAATTATTTAAATAATACTTCACCTCCGGCAAAAAAAAAATACTCCATATAACTATAAACTCTTTTACATTCAAAATCATATAATTGTAGTTCTTTAAAACACTATACCTAGATTTGAATAAAGCGATTTTTTTTAAAATAAATGTAATATATAGGTTACACGTCTATATTTATCAAGATAACAAAAAAAAGGTTTAAAAGTTGATAAAAAATTACTTACATATATAATAAAATAAACCTACATGCTAGAGAAAGAAACATTACAAAAATCAGTCAATATTCAACACAAGTTGTTTTTTTCTTTTTGAAACATGTTTGTTTGAAGAGTCAATTTATATAAATGGACATCAAACAAATAACAAAACTTTGGCTATATAATTGATATCATTAATTTCTATTTAACACCTTCTAGGAATTGAAGGTTATAAGTCGAAACCTCTTCATTTAGCTGCAGCCAAACCAACATTGCAAGGGTATATAATTTTTTTTATTGAAGAATATTAGTTTTGAATCATTAGATTATGTGAAAGATTTTTTTCTCGAATTCAAAAAGAGAAATATTGGTTTCTAACTGATAGTTTCTATAGCGATTTTCAAGGGTAACAAAAAGTATATTTTTAAATAACATATCCTCAATTTTTTAAGTGGATGGGTGAGCACATATTTAGGTTGATAAGATAAAGTCAAAAAAAACATATGACAGAATTTCAACCAAAGACTAAAAATATAAATAAAGTTCTTATGTAGATAATTTCTATTAAAACTCATCATTTTGTTACGAAATAAATTAATTTTGTGCAACAAAAGATAGAAAGACATAAAAATAAGATAAAGGAAAATAAATATAGAAAAAAAGTATGAAAAAAATCTAAAAACCATAAACAAGAGACGACAACGAATTTCTTTTATGTTTCATCTTTGTTGAGCGTAAAAAATTTGGAAGCCGATCTCATCGATTTCAAATATATTTTTTCAACTCAAATACATAGATTATAAGATAAGGATATCTTAGAATATTTTTTTTATTTACATTGTGTGTCATCTTTAAAAAAATCACTATTACTAACAAACTGATATGATATTCGAATTTGAATTGAATTGTAGTTTAAATAGTTTGCATTGTGGTTAAGCCAAGTGGTGTCGAGTAAAAATTGCTTGGCAATTTTAAGACAATATATGCAATGTTATATAATAACAATCAATTAATCTAATATTTAATGATTCAAAGAACAAAAAATCTGTATATGTACACTACTAAAAAATCAGGTTTTAGCGACGGACAAATTATGTAGCTAAATTGAAAAATTAATCGCTAATCTCATTAAGCGACGGATTAGCAACGGATTATTAAGAAATCTGCTAGCTACGAGTGTTTTAGCGACATATTAGCGACGACGTTCGTAACTAATTTCAATTTTTTTAGTGGTAGAGTATTCAAAATTCAAATTTGTGGCTAGAGATATCGATAATCTCAAAATAGAGTCATACTGAAATAAAATTTCACCAGCCAAATAATCATTTTAATTTTTAGATAGTCGATTATAGTGGATTTATAAGTATAATACATTCACTTGCATCATTATAAAGATAATATTGAAATATATATGATGTTGTAGAAATTGAAATTTCAAAATAGAAATATTTGTTAAAACAAAATATCATACCAAATAAAAATTCAAGTCGTGGTAAAAGAGTTATGCCGTAATCAAATAATCGTTCATACTGTGCCAACCTTTGTGCTTTTCCATAGCTCATAAGTACGAGTTATTATTTAGCTTTGTGATTATTTTTAGGTTCCAATGACATCAATAAGAATGGTGCAAAAATAAAAATCACTATGAGATTTGAGAAAACGTTAGCCATTTTCATGTAGTGTTTCTTAATCAATATCTCGTGATTATATATAATTATCTATAAGGTTTAAATTTTAAAATTATTTACATATAATTCAAATAACTCACATATCTAACATGGTTAATGTCAAATATCAAAATGGAGTCATACTAGAAAGAAAATCGCTGGCTAACGAATTTTTTAAATTTTAGATAGACGACTAAAATGAGTTTTGAATTAAGGATAATATTTTCACTTACATTGTTATAAAACTAAATATTACGGAAAAATAATGTTTTAGAAACTGAAAATTTAAAACAGAATTTTTTAATAGAAAATATCAACACACCTAATAAGAGTTCAAGCAGTAGTAAAAAAGTCAAGTCGTATCCAAAGAGTCCTTCATAGTCTCAACCTTTGATTGTTTTGCCATAAATATGAGTTATTATTTTGCTTCCTGACTATTTTTTGGATCCAATGACACCGGCGAGAATGGTAGTAAAAAGGAAAAATGGAATTATAACTAGGAGATTTGAGAGATGTTTAATCATTTTCATGTAGTGTTTCTTAATAATATCCAATGATTATCTATATTTATCGAGAAGATTTAAATTTTAAAATTATTTACATATTATTCAAATAACTCAAATATTTAACATGGTAAATATCCGCGCATCTGCACGAGTTCTAATACTAATGAATTAGAAAGGGGATAAAATCTAATATGCCGCAGTCGTGGTATATATTATTCTGGATTAATTTCATAGATGATTACTTTTTTCTTTTTAAGTGTTCTACACTCAGACAATCAAGTCCATGAGGATTTTCATCTGTTTCTTAATGAGGATCATCTCCCCTTATTTCATATAACATCAAACAAGTACAGCTTATTAGCATCTTTGGAAAGAATTGCTATCATAAACTTTGCTTAAAGTTGAAAGTCAAACCTTATTTGATGGAAGTCTCCTAGCAATACCTAGAATCTCTATTTTAAACTTTTCACATTGAAAAAGGAGTCCAGAACCTAATTATTGAGTTTTTGAATAAAGTGACGTTAATATGTGAAAAAAATAAAGTTATCAATTTATGTATAACGCGGTAATATACCGCGCTATACATTAACAGTGTTTTCAGCCGTTAATGTATAGCGCGGTATATTAACGCGTTATACATGTATAGCGCACAGATTTTCGGCGATATGCAACGACGAGTTGACTGGAGGGTATAGCGCATAAAAATAAGGCGCTAAACATATATAGCTCACAAAATCACCGCGCTATACCTGTAATTTTTAAATCCCTTCTTCTTCCCCACGATCAGAACACTCCAAAACCCCTTTTTTTATTTATTTCCTCCCATCGGAACGGTCCCCCCCCCCCCTTTCTTCCCAAAAAAAAATATTGTGTGCCTCACCCGTCACACAAAACGCCAAGAATGTAGGTCTCACATCGTAGCAAAGCATCGTGTTGTTGTTGTTTCACTGTTTTGGACTCAAATTTTCAACTAATTCACTTTCCGAAAATCATAAATCGAGGTATTCCGATTTATTTTATGTTGAAACTTGTATAACAATGCATATTAGTTGACTTGAATGTGTTTCCATGTCGTTTTGTGTTTTGTTTGCGAAACTAGTATGTTATATTTATCCGGACTTAGATATTAGTGTTCTAAAAAAATATAAAAATTGAGAAATCATTTTTTCCGTTGATAAAAATGTTAATTAATATCTTTTACTGTTTTATATGTATTTTCGTGAATGTTGTGTGATTAAAATGTATTTATTGTTTATATTTAGTTTAGATTATTTATTAGCGTAGTAAAATGTAAAGTCTTTTAGCGTAGTAAAATATAGAGCCTTTTAGCGTAGTAAAATGTAGAGCCTTTTCGCGTAGAATCCATGTAGTTTAAGTATCTCTTATACTGGTAGATGAAATACAAACTCTGTCCAATTAAATAATTAAAAATTAATAATTTAATTTATAAAACAAACACACGAAATTATAAAAATATTGAAATTGACACACATAATTATTCATGATAGTTTGGTGCTACTGGACCTCAAATATCGATCCTGGAACCCATAAGTATATACTATGTCCAATTAAATTATTAAAACAAACACACGAAATTATGAAAATATTGAAATTGACACACATAATTATTCGTGATAGTTTGGTGCTATTGGGCCTCAAATATCGAGCCTGAAACCCATAGGTATATACTCTGTTCAATTAAATTATTAAAAATTAATAATTTAATTTATAAAAAACAAACACACGAAATTATAAAAATATTGAAATCAGGATAGCTTGGTGCCACTGGACCTCAAATATCGAGCCTGGAACCCATAGGTATATACCCTGTCCAATTAAATATTGTATAACTCTAAAAATTAATTATTTAATTTACAAATCAAACATACAATTAATGTTGTTTAATTTACAGTTGACGACATGGACGTGCCACCTATACATCCTGGACCTTACTTCGATGAGCTATTAGTGCTACAGGGCGATCATAGGTCCGCCCACGTATGTGAGGGACAGTTACTGTCCTAGACTCTCTGCGCCAGGAGAGTGGACGGCCTGTGGGAGTTTTGAGGGACAGAGATCTCCATCCTCGTGTAGTCCAGCGCCTGTAAGATACGGGATTCTACAAGATTTTTCAGATCGGGCGGCTGCAGCTCGACTGGGCTTTGATTACGGCGTAGATTAAGCGGTAGCGACCGGAGACACACACTTTCCACCTGCCCATTGGCGAGGCCACCATCACGCAACAGGACGTGGAGGTTTTATATGGCATGCCCGTTGATGGCATGGCCGTTGCTCTGCCTCTGGCTATGAGATATATGGCGCATCCGCAGTATTTGGACATGCTGCAGCAGCTCACGGGTTTCAAGCCACAGGACGAGACTGCATCGTCGGGGCCCAGTCGGATGAGTTTGACCGCTATTAGACATCACCTGGAGATACTCCACCCCGACATCACTGGCAATACAGACGATCTACATATTATCCGGTATACGAGGTTGTTGTTGCTTCTTCTATTTGGGGAGGGGGGGTCTTGTTCCCGAACACTTCGGGGAACCTAGTAAGCCTGGAACCTAGTCAACATATCTGGTATACAAGGTTGCTATGTCCATTTCGCATGTGTGGGTGGGAATGTATTTACCCACTTTCCACAGATCTGTCTTCTTCTTGCTCACACTTAACATCCAATGACATGGCCAAAACCACCTGCGGCAAACAACCTTGTGTACAACCGGACTTGACTCCCATACCATCATCTCACGACACTATTTTACGTTGTGCATTTTACAAGCCTTGCTTACGCGCGCTTTATCAGGAAAAAATATGCCCTTTGCCAGCACCGTTGGTCTAGACTAATCCCACATCCCTTGTGAGAGCTTCCACATCCAGTATGCTTGGCAAGTTATCAATGTAAGGAATCTCCCTTGAATGAAACGACACTTGGGACTCGTACACTATTCGTCTAGGGGGTGGAGCATACTCTCTCATCAAATCAGGTCATTCATTATCATCCTCCTCATCACCATCCTCACGAGGAAAGGGTGTCTCGTCTTCAGATTCCTCGGCGTTGTTGTCGTAATCACTATTCTCTTCCTCACTCTGTGCATTTGCCAGATCCCGATTTAATACGTCGTCTTTGGGAAATTGAGTGAGTACAGGTGGTTCAGCATGCTCGTTTTCACTGCACAACCAACAAAATAATAAACTACTGAAATTAATAAATATTTTCCATATAGCTGTATCACTTCACTTACAAGTCGTAATGTGATGAATGATGGACATTTTCATGTTGGTGATGACTCCCGGATGGACCATCATGATCCAACACACCAAAACTATGATTGGGTTCATAACTTGTAAAATTCTAATCCGGCTGGTACCCCATGTGGAATATATGAGCATTAATACAAATTCAATACAACAAAAATGTACATTGTAACACAAAGGAAAATTGAAGTTTACCACTCGTCTTGTGAATTATGTAAAGCATGAGAGAAATTATTTTCTCGCTGCTCATTCACCGGTGGTGATAAGCTTAAATCAAGGCAAACTCTTTCATCTTGAACTTGTCCGGCAAAAACTGCTCCAGAATAACCACTCGATGACTGGGGGTTATCCCTACTATGCGCAACCTCATTGTTGGGAACGTCTTCGACCTTGACGTACATATCCAACATTTTGATTACAAGAAATTCTCGGTATTCATCCGGAGTCCTCAGAAAATCCCTCAAAGTTTCATCATCGTTGATGTTAAAATCCGAGTAAAAAGCAACCCCTTGCGGAGTGACGGAATACGAATATCTTCCGGTTACTTTAAGTTTCACCGAACATTTCCTCAAACTCATTTTTTTGCATAATAACGATTCCAATTTATCGTACTCCATTTCAAGTGGCAATTTAACATGACACTGTGGAGAAACATTGTACCACACAGAGTTACTCTCTATCACAACCTCCCCACTCCCCCCCCCCCCCAAACCCCCCACCCCCA
>ML255304.1:20411-102937 GCA_005239495.1 Nicotiana undulata
CCCCCCCCCCAACCCCCCAACCCAATATAATGAAATTCTTATTCTACGTTTTTCAAACATTATGAAAAAATACTTGAAAATTTAACAAGAAGAAAAGTTTGAACAGGAGTTAGAATATTTTTTGAATGGATTTTCTTAAAATCTTAACCCCTTTATATAGGAAATGGCTAGCCCGGCGTGCTGAATTTTTTTATGTATAAGCGCTTTTTTAATGTGCGCTATACCCATTTGAATTATTGTTATGTCAATTAACTTATTGGTGGGCCCAGAAACGTGTATAACGTTGTTATTTTGTGCGCTATATATGTATAACGCTTTATTTTTATGCCTCCCAGTAAAATCCTGTCAGCATAGCACGTTGATATACCGCGCTATATATGTATAACACGTTAATATACCGCGCTATACATTAACGGCTGAAAACACCGTTAAGGTATAGCGCGGTATATTACCGCGTTGTACAGAGATTGGTAACTCCTTTTTTTTCCACACATTAACATCACTAGTGTCCAAAAACCCAATAAATGGGTTCCGGATTCATTGAAAAAGTATTTTATAAGAAAATGGTGATCACATTCGATCATCTCCAATTTACGTTCTATTTATTTATCCAAAAACTGCATATTGATCACCTTCAAGTATCTCAATATGTACTAGTACTATGTTCTATTATATTCAGCTTTTTTTTATTTTCATAGTTCCAATTTTGATATGCTTTAGGGTGTTCGTATGGCTTTTGGAGAGCCATAAAATTTTCAAAAGGCCCTGCACTCCTGCTGAGGAACACATAAGCAAGATGACATAACTACATGCACATTTACAAAGCATTTTATATCTTTACAGTTCAGTGTAATCAAATTGAACCAGAGTAACAGAACTTTTCAGGTGCATTGCAACCTGATGATATCCCGCTATTCTCGGACTTTCCTTTTTTAAATCCTAAAAGAAGGGGAACAACAGTTCGATAAACCACTTTATTTTCCAAGACAACAGGAACTGATTATCTTAAGGCAAAACTATTATACATATCAGTCATGACATTACCCCACATTAAGAAACGGCAAAATGTTTGCCTGTTATACAGTTTTTGGGACCAGTTTGCTATTGGAAGCAATTGAGTCTCCGCAAATGTTTCTTCACAAGCCGGGCAATGGGTATTGGGTTGTCAAAGCTTCAACTCTTCTTTGCAAATTTAACACCTTATCGATTAAAGGGAACTCTGGTGAAGTAACAAACTTCAAGAAATCTTGAAGCTTTGAACCAGAGACTAACTTCTTGGCCTCAAGAGTTATCTGCACACCCTCATTAATGAAGTCTGCAACTGTTACAAATTCCTTCTCAGAGAAACCTCGAGTGGTCATTGCAGGTGAACCTATACGTATACCACCAGGCACTAGTGCACTTTTATCACCTACAGTTTCATTGATGGTATAAGGACAAGATAATAAGTGGCAATAACAAATAGCAATGGTTAAGCTACTATACTTACCGGGTACTGAATTCTTATTGAGCGTGATTGATGCCATGTCAAGTATTTTCTCCACTCTAGCACCATCAGTACCCTAATTGACAAATGCAGACTGGTTAATCGAAGTTTATAAGAAAAGGTTGGTTGTATCTTGGTGTTTGTAGCTGGTAATAGACATATATTAACACATAAAAGGCAGAAAGATCCTTTATAGAGCTTACCTACCCATCTTAAATATTTCATACGGAAACACTAATCAGCCAAATAATCATTCTTTATATAATTCAATATTTTAACAATTACGTATGCATCCATTTCAGTTACCTTCTAACTACCAAATTCAAGAGGTAATCAACAAAACAGTAGGCGATGGTGCTTATAGTTTAGTAGAGCATTCACCACTAGTGAGATACCAGTATCTTCGCATGTCCTAGTTAATTTTTCTGTTGAAAAGATAACTGGACAAGAAACAGTGTAAAATGCAGAACTTACTAAGGGCCTGAGATCCACTAGAACCAAATGATTGTCAGTTCCTCCAGAAACCAGCTTGTAACCCAACTCCGTTAACCGGTTTGCAAGAGCTCTACAGTTAGAGACCACCTGGAAGCATAAACAGCATATGAATTATATTTCCCGCATAAATGGCCACAATCTAGTGAAAGGACAGGAATATGCATGCCTTGTGCTGATAAGCCTTGAAATCAGGTGATTTGACATGCTTCAAGCAAACAGCTAATCCTCCAATTGTGTGATTATGTGGGCCACCCTGTGAAGACAAACGATGCTATTGCTAGTCAAAATCATCCACGTTATAACCAAAAGGTCAAAATGGCATTGGTAGGTTTTAACAATCAAGGGAACTAAAGACAAAATGTGAAGTAAAGTAGTGTACGATGCCCATAGCTTTGGTCTAGCGGTAAGAGACCAACATATGATGTGTGGATTAGGTGCACGTCACGGGTTCAAGCCTTGCCACAGACAAATGCCTGGTATTTAAGTGGAGAAGGGTAGAGAGGCAAGACCATTATCGATCGAGTTTTATACTGTGCCCACTGGCCCTCGGGAATTTCAAAGTTACCAAAAATAAAAACATACTGTTGATAGAAGACAAAACTGACCTGCAACCCAGGAAAAACAGCATTGTTGATAGCAGTTTCCAAATCAACACCTAGAACGGGATCTTTCTTGAAGAATATCATTCCTCCTCTAGGACCTCTCAGAGACTGAACAAAGTAGTGAAATTTAGGGCCATTTTTATCAAGAAAAATACTCCAACAACACAATGAAAATTGAAAAACACAGGATATTAGAGTTTATGGATGAAGTGGGCAGTCTATTAAGTATGCTAACTTTTTCAATGAAGACCTACTAGGTTTAGAAAATATGTAAATCTATAATGTAACTTTACACTGCATGATGTAACCCACATTCCTCAGGCAGCTGGTCTGAGCATTTCAGCCCATTTCCAACAGTAACAACAATTTGACAGCCCCAATAAAAACTATGAAAACTATAAGAGAATTTCAAGTTCTAACTGAGGTCATCTTATCTTATTCCCACAAATTATTGAAAGTCCTCTTAGCTCCGAAAATTTGAAAAAATGACAGAATTCATATGTTCTTGGAACAGAGGATCAGCTTAATTACTTCAATCTGGACAGAGATGAATGGAGAGATGAATGGCCATGTTAATCAGGGCAGTGAAAATAAAACTAGAAAAGATTATTTTGTATTTCATAAGTTTCTGTTTGTCTTTTCTGTGGTTTATTAAAATTGTCTTTTTGAGTGGTGCCGTGGTGGAAAGGGCTCGGATGGCTGCTGGACAGAATTCCATTAGGAAGGAAATAAAAATCATACCTTGTGAGTTGTCGTTGTAACAATGTCACAGTATTCAAATGGATTAGCAACTACAGAGGTGGCAACAAGCCCACTAATGTGAGCCATATCCATCATGAGAAAGGCTCCAACAGCATCTGCTATCTTTGGTACGTGTCACAAAAGAAGTAATTAGATGCAGAAAACAAAAATATCAACAGGGAGAAATTACCATAATGGAGCAGTAACTCCAACTAGCGAACTCCTAACAATATATACCTTTCTCATACGAGGATAATCAAAATCTCGGGGATATGCACTAGCACCGGCAATAATAAGTTTTGGCCGAAAAAGGGTTGCCGTTTTCTCAAGCATGTCATAATCAACAAGTCCTGTTTAAAGTCAAAAAGAACTTCCTATTGAATGACAACTCTAGTTAAGAGTCTAATTCATCTATTAAGAATTTAATATAGGCATGCAGTACCTGAAGATTCATCAAGCCGATAAGGCATGGATTCAAAGTAAATAGATGTGCCTGAAACTCGTCTTTTAGGAGTCATAAATCCATGGGACAAATGACCCCCATGAGGTAAGTCCAATCCCTAAGTGAATTACAATGAAAAATGATAAATATCAATCCACGCAAATCTATAAGACCAAAGGAAGAGGCTGCTTACAACTAACCATGATCCGGTCATGTGGATTAAGAATTGCTGTATAAACTTCAAAATTTGCTGGAGAGCCAGATAGTGGTTGAACATTGACACCCCACTGTTTACAATCTAAGTTAAAGGCTGCCAAAGCCCTCTCTTGACAGAGTATTTCTAACTCGTCAATGTACTCGTTTCCACCATAATATCTGATGTGAAAAAGGAATTTATTTACGAAAACAGAGGATGTACATGTTTAAAGAAGCTACATAAAAGAAGGAAAAAATGGGTTCACTACCATGAAGAGATTCATGTTTCGCATCAAATAAACATACCACACAAACACTAAATAATAAAGAAAAAGCAATGATACTTTTTTTGGTAGGGATAAAATTCACCTTTTGCCTGGTAGTCCTTCGGAGTATTTGTTTGTAAGGCAAGAACCCACTGCCTCCATCACTGCTCGAGATGTGAAATTCTCAGAGGCAATAAGCTCTAAGCTCCGAAATTGACGTTCCTTCTCTTTGTCAATAATACCACGAACTTCAGGATCAGCTTCACCCAATTCATAGTCAATACAGCTACTCCCAGCACCTAGAAAGTACAGTGGCCAACTTTAAGTAACAGAGTAAACAAAGTTATAAGAAGAAGGAGCCACAATTCCAATTCATCAACTTCAACTATGATATACCGCTGGAATAAGGGAATGAAAGCACCAAGAAGTGGCTTGATTACTACGAACTAACATAGGAAGGAGAAGGAAGGAAAATTAATGCAATTACAAGAACTATGTAGAGTTTCCAAATTACAAAAATTGCATTCATATTCGTCTACAAATAATTGAATGACAAACATGAAATAATTTAGCTGACCCAACTTGTTTGGGATTGAGGCATAGTTGTTGTTTTAGAATTTTTGAGTTCTGCCAAATGCCAATAATGTCATTACCCTGGGTTGATTTCATAAACATTATAAGACCAAAAGGCTGGTGGAAGAAAAAGAGCATTGCCCACACAAGTAGGTATAAACACATGAATAGAAGTCAAAACAATAAGTCCTTTATATAATTGATGTTCAGACCCCCAATTTACTACACATTAGTCAAAATTATTCAAGCGCTTATAGCATATATAGCAGTTACATATCTAATCTTTTAACGTGTGCATTAACTAATATGTTTTAGAGTACAATATAATTCAAATTAGACAAAAATCTCAAAAACCATCTTTATACTGCCAGCATGATATAGGAGCACAAAATATAGGCAACTAGACAAACACATATATCAAGGTAACATCAAATTTGCACTAACTATCCAAAATATACATGAAAGGGAGCCTTGGTGCAATGGTAAGAGTTGTCGTCGTGTGACCAGGAGATCACAGGTGCAGAAATAGCACAGTAAGGTTGGACACAATAGTTAGTGCACCGGGCTACCCTCTTAATCCTCTTCATACATAAATAAAGATGGGAATAAACAAAGAATAACGATAGAACCACAGTTTATTCATGAGATTATGAGATGTAACCCCTTCAAATGAACCAAATTACAAATACTAAAACACAAACTGGAGCCAAGAAAAAGCAAAACAAAAGTTTGAAAATTACCTGCCATTTCTGGGATAGGAACAGAAACAGAAGAAGGAGGCCTTCCTGTGACCAAGCTCCCTTCAAGTTGAGAGGCTCCGCAAGGCTTAAAAGAGCATAATTTAACCATCCCATTTAATTTTATCATTTCACCTTTTAAAGGAAAAGCTGATCCTTTAACCCACACAGGTTGCTGAATAAAAGAACCCATCACTGCACCTCCACAGCAAGCTTCCATATATACTGTAGCAAGATTAAAACTTTATTAAATCCTGCAACTTAATTAAGATAAGATTAAAACAGCAAATTTGATGCAAACACTCTTAGTCTGCTTCTATCTACAAAAAGAATAGGTTTCTCATTTTTAATAACTAGTAAACAAAAAATATCATAAAAATGATGAGAAAACATTCAAATAAGAACCCAAATTCAAATTTTGTAAATTATTTAAAAAGTCAACACAGAAACTCAAAATTCGAAGTTCAAAAAATTGCTGCACAGATAAATTTTTTTTTACCCTATCAAATATAGATATTTTGGTTCTGTTGCGTTGCTCTTTGTTTCTCACCTAGTATAAATATAAAGAGGTTTTATAAGCTAAAAGGAGAAGAGAAGATAAACCCTAGCTCAGTTACAGCGTATATGGAAAAGCGCGCGCCGAATATTGGAATTTCTTAAAAACAGGTTCCGTGACCATGGTCTAATGGACTCCGTTTCCGTCAGTGACAGTGTATTTAGTGTGCGTTTGGACATAAGAATCGTAAAATGAAAAAGAAAAAAATTGAATTGAAAATAATATTTGAAAATTAAAGTTGTGTTCGGTCGTGAATATAATTTTGAATTATTTTTTAAGTTTTGTGAATGTTATGAGTGAAAATTTTGAGAATTAGTTTTTTGGAGTTTTTTTTTTAATTTTTGAAAAATTTCAAAATTTATTTTCAGTAAAAATTAAAAATTTTGTGGACAATATTTATTTCGGAATAAATAAATTTTTTCAAAAAAAGTGGAAAAAATTCTTATTTCGAAATGGCTCTGAAACAAACTAACCACATATTGGATAAATCCATTTTACCTTGTAATTTGCTCTATCCCTACAAATATTACGTTTACTTTTTTATTTTATTATTAATGACTATTTTTATAATTACATAACATACTTAATATCAAAATTTCAAAATCTGAGTCTATGGTAAAAAGGTTATTCCCTTTGTTCCGATAGCAATTTTTGGGGTCGTTTGGTTGGAATACGATTTATATCGGTATAAGTTATGTCGTTATAAATTATATTGGGATAAATTATGTTATGATTAGTTATGTTGAGATTGTTATTTATTCATTGTTTGGTATGTTGTATTAAGAATGACAATGACAGAATTTCTAAGAAGAATGTACATAAATTATATCGGTGCTAATTGCCCCACTTTCTATAAAGTATAAGTTATCACAGTGTTAAAATTAACACCAAGATAACTTATACCTGATTTGTTAACCAAACATGGTATTAAGGTGGTATTAAATTTTTATACCACCCTTATACCTTCTTATACCTCAAACCAAACGACCCCTTAGTTTGTCGAGATTAAGTAGGCGTTCGGACATGCATTCCAAATTTTCTTTTGAAATTTGGAATTTCAATCGAAGACGAATTTGTGTTTGGTTATAATTTCTGCAACATATGTGGATGTCTTTTTTTTCAAAACCATGAAATATGATTTATAAACCACAACTTATAAAAAATATCAAAATCATCCAAATTTAGTTATCCTACTTGAAATAAAAAATAAGAATACTATTCTTTAAGTGTTATCATATTCTGTTTTATTACAATACACACAAAAATGCAAACAAAGAGCACTAGAATTGATAAAAAAAATTAGATCATTGCACTAAAGAGAGAACACCATGTTGGAATATCACACTCTCCCATAACACCCAACTAAAGTACTACTTGAATAATAAAGTTTAGTGTTTCATCATATTAGAGAACAACATGATAAATTATAATCACGGTTGCTCAAATTTACTGCAAGTCCTTAACCCATTGAGCTTGAAACTTCTCGGCCATACGAACATCTTACGAAAGCTGGGGTCAAGCAAGCGAGGCACAACTAGGGTACCAATTTTTTAAATTTTAAAAGTATAGGGTAAATTTGTAAACTAAAAATTAACAAATTCTCATTTTCAATTAAAAAATGATTTTCAAGTGAAATTGGAAAATTTGGTAAGAATGGAATAATCAAACCTTGTTTAGAAAAAAAATTAAAAAAGAAAAAAATTTGTATGTCCAAACGGGCTCTAAACTATGTAATTTCGAGCGACATCTTAAATGGAGTTTCATTAAATTAACATAACAACAATTATATTTATAGTTTTTAAATAAGTTTTTGTTTAAATATTGAATTATTTGATTAATTTAATTTAAAATTAATTATATTGACTTTTGAGAGAAAAAAATAAATGAAAACAAAGTACTTATGAATACTATTAAATAGAATTCTTTTACGACTTTACATAACCTTAATATTCTCTCCAACTTTATATTGTTTAAGTACGGTCATCGCATATAACTTCCACTCCGTTTGGATCATTATTCCCCGTTGTTTTATAATATATTATATTGTAATATATTGTATTATGCCTTATCGTTTTATGAATACAATGTTTCGATAGATTGTATTGTTTGTTGTTGTTAAATAATATTTATTGTTTGGTTTGACTGTACCGTACTGTAATTGATAAGTTTATTAAAATACCCTTAATTATTTTAAATATTTAATTTATAAAAAGTTATACATAAAAATTATTTAAGAAAATTCTTTTCTACTAATTTATCACTAACTATGTCTTATATATAAATTAAGCAATTAAATTCATACAAATTCTATCGAAATTAGTTGAACAAGTTAATGATATTAAAAATAATAATAAGTACAATGTATTCATAATTAGATCATAATAATAGAAATTTAAATTTTTTTAAGTAGGCTCGGTTCAGATAAAAATAAAACAAACCTTTACCTGAATAGTATGGAGAAGCGGCAGAAGAACAAAATGAGTTTTTCACGTATATAAGTTATATTTGGGACGCTGTCTTTGAAAATTTATATAGATAATTAGACTTTACGTAGAATTCTATTATTGAATTATATGAGAAAGAGACTTTACAATTATTTAAAATAAAAAAAGACAAAAGATAAAATAGAATTAATAAAGTAATAAGTTAGGGCATAATTAGAAAAAAAAAAAAAAAAAAATTCACCATATCAAATTGATTATTTAAAACAATGAAACTTTTTATTATTATGAAATAATATATTTAACAATACAATACAATTAATTCTAATTAAATAATCAAAATAAATATTATTCTGAAAAAATAATACAATACAATACAATGCATAACAACTCCGAACAAACTGTTAACATTATTTACCAAATACTATAGTAAAGTTGATATGGAGGAAGCAAAACACAAAATCCCCCAAAAGAAAAACCCGAAGGAAATATAGAGAGAAAGAGATGAGCGACTGTTGGGGAAAATGGAGGGAGTAGATGTAAACAGCGAATCACTCGTTGAAATGAAGGTTTCGGTTCCTGGTGGGCGACCTTATAGCAGATTAGACTCCATTAAGCAAGCCATCATTCTCTTTATCAACGCTAAGCTTACCATTAACCCACTTCACCGTTTCACTTTTGCTGCTCTTGGCAAATCCGCCTTTTGGGTATCTACTTAACTCCTCTTTCTTTCAATCTCTCTTTCTTACTCCATCCTTCCTACTAGTCACCTCATTAATTATGTGACACTCCTTTCTTTTTTAGTATGTCTCACAAATGATTTTAAATTTATATAATACACTTTTCTTATTATTGCATACAAAAATTATATATATATTCACATTTCTTTATTAAAAAATAATTTAACTTTAAAATTTTCATTTTATCAATTTTATTCTTAATGCCTCTTAAGTTTTTAGTTCAAACGTCTTTTTCTTCTTTCCTTTCGTGCAGACAAAGGCGGATTCAAGATTTAAACCCTATGAGTTCATCCTTTAGATTTTTAGTATTGAACTCATTATATTTTTAATGATATGGTTCAAATCTACTATTTGTTACAATTTTAGTAGATTTTTCACATAAATTTATGCATCGCATCGAAAGTTATGGATTCAGTTAAACCCGTCACTTATAGGCTACATACGTCTCGCGTGCCTCAAATAACCTCATATGCGGATGGAGCACTATGTTTCCATATTTGAAATCAATTTAACTTTTAAGTTTTCCAATTATTCTTAATGAATACTATCTATTTCAGGAATGATACATTTCTATGTTGAGAAACAGTTTAAATAAATTTAAATATCTCACTATTTTCTCTTTATTTTCTTTTGTAGAACTCCCTCCTCCGTGAGTTATGTGATACTCTTTCCTTCTTAAGAGTTTCCTAAAAGGCATGGTATATTTCTATACTTAGAAATAATTTATCTTTAAACATTTTGCCTTTAAGAACATGATATATAATCACACAAATATTATAACTTGTTTTAGATCACAAATTATTAAAGTCTTTTTTTTCTTTCTTAATAAAAGTTGTGTGTCCAGTCAAGCAACAACGGGATGGAGGGAGTAATACTTTGGTGGTGCTAATAGATTGCTGGTTGAACTTTGACTTAGTTAATGCTCATAATATATTAGAATGCCAGATACCCATATGCAATTGTTGAATATTTTGATTATGCTATCTTTCCATAATGATACTTGTTCTTTTTCAAAAAAATAAAAGTAATTGGACATGCCTTTTTCTTTGTTCTGGTTTAATATGAGGCAATTATGATATTTCCAATCAAAGAGCAAGGAGAATATGCACGAGCGACAACTTCAAGTGTTAGTGCATGGATTCTAAATTTAATATTTGTACATATTTAATGCATTCTAAAAACCAAATATACTATTTGAACAAAAGCTATTGCGTTCGATCGAACCCGTAGTTTGGCTTGTGTCTCTGCGTCTGACTAGACTACTAGTTTTTTGTAATGCTCCTGTTGCAAGACCATCGCAGTGCTGTTGATTAATAAAATTTTGCTTACCTATCCTGAAAAAGAAAGGAGGATAAGAAGGAAAATTAATTCATGTTCACATTCGCTTTTACTCTGGTTCAATTGGTGGACTATACTAAGCTTGTTTTTTGTTTCTTCTGTGTCATTTGATGGACGATTACCAGTTATCGTAGCTTGATTAAGTTAAATTTTCACTAGACAGGAGTGGACATTACTTTTTAATTTCTCATACAAACATATCGAATAAGTATTAACATTCACGTTTTGGTTAAAAACTATGTAATGCTCATTCTTTCCTTATTGTTTACAACTTGTCAAACTTAATTACTGCAACCTTAGAACATATTGCTGTCACTGATAGGAATACTTGCTTCTTAGTATGACAAAATTAGTATGAGGAAGTTTGTAAAAGAGTGTGAATGATCGTTGAATATCTCCTTGACTTTGATGCACTTTCTTCTCATTTTTCCCCTTTGCTACTGTGATGTATTATTTGATGAATGACTTTCTAACAGTACTGCGGAATTATGTTAACTTTTATTGATGGCTGCCCAAAATACCTGTTCTGCAACATTTTTATGTTTTTATTATAGTAAACTTTCATTAAAACTTATATGGATTTGCTCAAGTTATGTTTTCATCTCCGTATCTCCTTCCTGTTCCATTTTACTGGTGGGGAAAGTTAGGTGGCTGTACAATTGAATTGGACTCATCTTCTCAATTTTCTATTCGTGAAGGTTCGGAAAGAGTTTACTAGTGACATTGACTCGGGAATTTCTGCATGCCGGGGGTATAACAGCAGTCGATTCACCTTGTGGCCATGCAGACCTTACTCAACTATTTCGGGTGGCAGCTCATGAAGCCAAAAAGTCACGTGCACAAAATCGGATACTCAGGGTGGTAAGGATGTGATTAGCAATCACCAAATTTTGTCTTTGCATTTTATTTGCTTTGGGGCATCTGTTGCTTAACCTTTGATATTGGAGAAAGTTAACATTTGGTTTGCCAAGAAATTCATAGAGGCTACTTTGCATATGAATGACACGCTTGGTAAATCAGCTACTCATTTTTCATCTGATGTAATGAGCCAATGTGTTCTATTCTGTAGAATTATTTCTTAGCTTTACGTCAATTCAAGAAAAATGGCTTTGCTTCGTCATGTAGTTGAAACATTTGAAGCAATAAGTAATGGTATAGAAAAGAAAAGAAGTAATGGTATAGGAGTTACCCTGTAGTTGTCAACTACCTGTTGGAGTCAATTATGGTTGTGAAGAATTCTTTTGCATAAATTACTTTCAGATTGGATCCTTGTAATTTAGAGACAACACATTGGTCAAAGTAGGGTGATAATACTACTAAACAGGAGTTTATTATCCTTTGGAAAACAGGGGTGTTATGAACTAAGAGCTCTCCAGAAGCTTGAAGTAAAGTAAACTTTTCAAATATGATAGTGGGTTTTCGGTAGTTGCTAATCATGAGGAACAGTATGCAGAAAAGCTAGAGAAGAAGGGAAGGTAAATTTTATGAATCACATGAATTTATTAAGGTTACACCCGTAACACTCCAGACTTTAGACAAAGTCTTACATCAGCAAAACACAAAGAGGGATGTTGGGTATGTAAATTAACAAGCCTTAGACCCTAGTGACGCGTTTTAAACCCGTGAGGACTTAGGCCCAGAGCGGACAATATCACTAGCGGGCTGGGCTTTACAGAGGATAACAGAGCCATCTTTATGTCAGTCTTGCCGCTGGTGGGTCAGAGTTCAACTGAGTTTAGGCAAATCCCGGTTAGGCAGGACAAACCTCAGTGTTGGTCTAGGCAAATCCCATGCAGTGGACCAAACCTCACCGAAGACGCTGAGTCCATAAAGGGGGTGTATGTAACACCCAGGCTTTAAACAAAGTTCTAACCCGTGAGGGCCTAAGCCTAGAGCGGACAATATCACTAACGGGATGGGCTGTTACAACACCAGTTCAGACTCATGTTAGTTGGGTGTGAGGTCCATCTGACAAGGATAACATATAGGGTTTGGTCCATCTGACAAGGATAACATAGAGGGTTTGTCAAGGCAAATGAAGGATGCAGCTGAAGTAGATTCAGGTGTCTATATGCATAGAAGTATCTTTTACTTCCTATAGAGAAGTCTTAACTTGCATCAAAGGTCATACTGCAAGCATAATCACCAGCTGTCATCTCCTTCGGCTTTATACACGAAATCCTAACTACTACAGTGTCATCCAAAAGTAATTTCCTTTAGATAATTTGATCAATGGCTAGTGCTTGCGTGTTAAGTATACAGTTGAGTTGTGTGTGCATGTTCTTCTATCCTTTCATGTCTATGGTAATTGCTAACACGCCACATGAGGATACTAATATGTCGCTTACTATAGCATAACTTAGACGTACTGCATAGTTCAGTGACAGAATGTCTGAAATTACTTCAAAAGCCTTATGGATGCTTTACGAATATATTGAATACATGGTCTTTAGAGTGCCTACTAGATCTTTCTTTCTCTGGCTGGTCATGGATCTACATTTTCTGTGTTTTGTGGCATCCTAAGTTGCTCTGACATGGCAGTTTAGGTGCCGTACCCATGTCGACACGACACTAGTATGGGTGTGGGTATGGGATCCGTACGGGATTTGGTCAAACACTTTTGGGTACTTTGACCGCGACGGGCTGAAAAATCCTAGACGAGATACAATTTGATTCCCGAAATCAGTACCAAAACTAGGGGGAATTTGAAGAAAATAGCATACCTTATCTAGGAAATCAATCTTTACTTATCTACAACTTGAGAATAAAAAAGAAATCCACAAGCTATACATAAGTATCCCACCAAATTCCTCATAATTTAGATATGTTTTTTATTTTTTTTGAATTATTTTTAGCTGGATCCCCGCAACCGCATCCGTATTAGGATCCGTGTCCCCGAATTTTAGAATTTACATCTCGAAGGATCCAACCTCTAGATCCGCGCCTGTGTCCGAACAACTTAGGTGGCATCTAAAGAGGTGTTTACCTTTGTGACATTTGGTCATTCTCATTTTCTTTGGTCTATCTAATATTTACAGAGTTTGAACCGTTCCACTAAATGCTTTCTTCTGAATGAACGTTTTCGTAAAGCATCCGATGCTTGCAAATTTAATTCTCATCCCATACAACTAGTTACTGGAAGTGTTAACATGTTCTTTTGTCATTATTATGCAGATACTTCTATATTGTAGGTCATCTATACCACCACAACATCAATGGCCTGCTACCCAAAAGCTCTTCACTTTGGACGTAGTTTACCTTCATGACAAGCCTGGACCTGACAATTGCCCTCAAAAGGTGTATGATGCCCTCGTGGAGGCCCTCGAACACGTCAGTGAATATGAGGGTTACATATTTGAGAGTGGTCAGGGGCTTACTCGTGTCCTCTTCCGTCATATTTGTACGCTCTTGTCCCACCCTCAGCAACGTTGCGTGCAAGATGATCTTGACATTCCCAAGTCTCTTGCAAAGAAGTCAGTTATGATTGACTCAGCACCAGCTGATGAAAATGCTGCTGTCTCTAACCAATGATACGTATCGTAAACAAATCGAAGCAACTCTCCCTGGTTGTGCTGTTTTTCATCCTTCTTGTTCTAGTGTTCTGCGGTGAACTAATCTGGACAGAGTACTCTGGATTACCATGTACCCTCCCACCCCCCACCCTCCCCAATCCACCTCTGTCTCTTCCTGTATTGTAATCTCTTTGTTGCTATGTCTAAACCAATCTAAGAATATAAAATTTATCAGGGTTGATGAGCTCTATCCTCTCTTGGTCATGGTAAAATCATTTGATGTTCTGTTATTTTCACTGGCTCACGACCCTTTCTATTTCTTTTACTTTAGAATTGGTTCTTCAGGCTGAAGAATAAAGGCATAATGCATAAACAGACACTCAAAACTTGGCCTCAGCTGGCAAGTAAGCCCTCCAACTTTGGGAGTGCGCGTATAGACACCTCAACTTGTATACTGACCAATTAATCGATTCTCTCTTCTCCATCTCAATTCCACCCTCTTTTCTGTCTAATCGTTCCTTTAATATCTTTCTTGTGAATGAAATTGCAAATTATGTTGGGAAAGGAACTAATTTATTAGTTCAATTATTAGAAGTCATGTCTATATTTATTGCATTATTTAAAGTCTTCAAAAATGAGAGATAATAAAAATGGGATAAACCCTCATTGGTGATTGAAAGGCGTCTGATGAAGCTGTCAAATTTAGGGGTGGGTTATTTGTAGAAAGCTTTATCACGTGGGTGTCAAGAGAAAGGAATAAAAATGGAGAAGGATGGGTGAACGACATTAGAAATAAAATAGGGGTAGATTATAAGGGTAAAAATGGAATTCCTAAAGTTGGAGTGTATGTGTCACGATCCAAAGTCTAACTAGTCGTAATGGCACATAACCCGACTCGTTAGGTAAGTCAATTTAACAATAACCCAATTGAAATGAGATTTAGTGAGAGTAATGATGATAATATAACTGAACTTTTATACAAAGAATTCTCAAGGACTGGTAGTACAAGTCATGAGCTACTAATACTTAGATTTTTACAAAACTGAATTGAAATAATTACAACATCTGTCTGAAATGTAAATAACAGAATCCGAATCTAATGTTACCAAGGACAAGTGACAGCATAACTGGAACGCAGGTACATCTTCAATGTCAGCCCTCGCCGTACACAGCAACATCAACACAAAGATCTGCACGCAAGACGCAAAAGTGTAGTATGAGTACAATCGACCCCATGTACTCAATAAATATTCTAATTAACCTCGACGAGATAAAAGAAGCAAGAACTACAGATGCTACTCACTAACACCTGTGCAATTCAATATTTCCAACAAGTATAGAATAGGTATATGATAAATCAGGAACAATCTCAGGTAGAACCATTTTTGATGCTCACAATTCTTGGTTTTAAAGTGTTCTGCTCGGTCAACAATCCAACATATAAGGAAGATATGCAAGTAAATCAGGTAATCAGTCAAGGGATTTGCATCTAAAGATGAAATGCGATAACCAAATATCAGCACGTTGCGGCACGCAACCCGATCCAATAAGGGTAACCAGCTCTCCTAGAGCTCACATCAATAACAACCGCACGGACAACTTACGTGCTATAGTATCAATATCTGGATCCGCACGGATAACTCACGTGTTACACGGACAACTCACGTGCTGCACGGATAACTCACGTGCAATAATATCAGTATCTGGATCTGCACGGACAACTCACGCGTTGCACGAACAACTCACGTGCTATAGTATCAATGTCTGGACCCGCACGGATAACTCACGTTCTGCACGGATAACTCAAGTGCTAATATCACAACCTGCCCGGCGTAGTCACAGGCATAACAACACAATTCGCCAGGCGCGGTCACATGCATTTCACCGCCCGACTTAGTCACATTCATCCAATCCAATCATATCACATAGAAGCAAATATACAAGAACACATGTATATGAAGGATAAAATATCAAATTTCATGCTCCTAAACTGGTATAATTACATGCTAAACTGTAGGCATGTGCAATGCGTGCTATCATAGCTCAAATCGGCATTTTATCAAAGAAATAACAATTACCAAGTTTTATTCAGGGATTTAGCCTCTTCATAACCTCAAGCATGGCTCAAATAGTTCACAACAATGATACGAATATGAAATACAATGTAGCCTAAAGCTTAACTGTCAACTTTAGGCGTATCATAGCCATAAGCATTACCCCAAGCATGGACAAATATCTCGGTGCTCGCACATGGGCTCAATCCCCCACACATATGCGCACCCAGAGCGCGTAGCTATCACAAATAATTTAGACAACTGGTGTCGCGACTAATTTTAGATAGGATTCTTACCTCAAACAAGCCGAATTTAATACCGAGCAAGCCAACAAATACTCTAGAAATTCCATTCCGCACGCATCAACCTCCGAACGGCTCAAACTAGCCAAAAGTAACCCAAATGTATCAAAAAACGCCTAAGGGTACAATTTCAAATGATAAAGGTCGAATCTTTAATCAAAAGCTCAAAGTCAACCAAAACGTCAAACTCAGGCCCACACATCAGAACCAGAAAAAACTTTCAAAATCTGACAACCCATTCGGTTACGAGCCCAACCATACTAGTTTCACTCAAATCCGACTACGAATCGATGTTCAAGACTTGAAAATTCATTTTATGAAATTATAGACAGTTCCTCTGATTTCTCTTTCAAAATCAATAATCATACGCCGAAAACGAAGATTAATTCATGAAATATAATCACAAACGAGGTAAGAATTCTTACTACTATTCGTGTGGTGAAATTTCTCTCCAAAGTCGCCCAAAATCGAGCTCCAAATTCAAGAATGTGAAATAAACGACAAAAACCTCGAAATATAATTTAGCCGCTTCTGCGGCGTCGCTTCTACGACAACATTTACGCTTCTACGGACACAACTAACCAGTTGACCCCTCCCACATGCAGAACAATTTTGTGCTTCTGCGACATCGCAGGTGCAAGCTCCTTTTTGCTCCTGCACAAGACCTCGCTTCTGCGCCCATGACAATCGCTTCTGCGAAGTCGCAAATGTGACTCAAATTCTACTATTGAAGCTAAAGAAAGAGTTGGAGATACTGAGGTCGCGGAACAAGGAATGCAGGGAAATCCTTCTGATGTACCAAGTTCCTCCACTAACCAAATCCAAGTCCCAAATTGGAAACACAAAGCTCTCATCCCCTTGATAACATAATCACTCCCCTTGATTCAGGAGTTCAAACCAGATCCAAAACCAGAAACTCCCTAGCCTTTTCAGCCTTCCTACCCCAAATAGAACCATAAAATATCAAGGAAGCTCTGAAGGATGCAGACTGGATCGTTGCTATGCAAGAGGAGATGCACCAGTTTGAGAGAAACAAGGTTTGGCACCTGGTACCTCAACCCTCAGATACAACCGTCATAGGAACCAGATGGGTGTTCAGGAATAAGCTGGATGAAAATGGAAACACCACAAGGAACAAGGCAATGATCGTTGTTCAAGGATACAATCAGGAAGAAGGTATTGATTATGATGAGACGTTTGCTCATGTTGCTCGTATGGAAGCCATCCGGATTCTTTTTTGCTTTTGCATATCATATGGAATTTACCTTGTTCCAATGTGAAGAGTGCCTTTTTGAATGGTTTTCTTAAGGAAGAAGTGTATGTTAAGCAACCTCCGTGTTTTGAAATTCATGTACACCCTGAGTATGTTTTCAAATTAGACAAGGCTATGTATGGCTTGAAGCAAGCTCCTAGAACTTGGTATGAGAGACTATCTAAGTTTCTGCTGGACAATGGGTTCACTCGAGGAAAGATTGACAACACAGTGTTCCTGAAGAAACGGGGAAGGAACCTTCTCATTGTTCAGGTGTATGTGGATGACATCATATTTGGGGCTACAACAGACTCACTATGTAAGGAAATTGCCAAACTCATGGGCAGTGAGTTCGAGATGAGTATGATGGGGGAACTAAACTTCTCTCTGGGTCTTCAAGTGAAGCAGTCCACAAAGGGAACTTGTATTAGTCAGCAGAAGTATATCAAGGAGATGCTCAAAAGATTCGACATGGAGGAATCAAAAGTGATCGACACCCCTGTTGCAGTAGCAACCAAGCTTGACATGGATGACTCTGGATCTCCTGTAAATCAAATAATGTACAGGGGAATCATTGGCTCTCTACTCTACCTCACTGCAAGCAGGCCAGATATTGTGTTTAGTGTGGGGTTATGTGCAAGATTTCAATCCAATCCTAAGGAGTCTCACCTCAAGGCTGCCAAAAGAATCCTACGCTATCTTAAGGTCACACAAGACCTGGTTTTGTACTATCCTTCAGGTGACAACTTAAATCTTATTGGTTATGCTGACGCTGATTATGCAGGTTATCTAGTGGACAGTAAAAGCACTTCAGGAATGACTCATTTCCTTGGATCCTGCCTAATCTCATGAGGGACAAGGAAGCAAAACTCGGTGGCTCTCTCCACAGCTGAAGCAGAATATGTTGCAGTTGCATATTGCCGTACTCAGCTGTTGTGGATCAAACAACAATTGGAGGATTTTGGGGTATACATTGATAGTGTGCCCCTCCTATGTGATAACACCAGCGCCCTCAACATGGCAAAGAACCCGGTTCAACATAAGAGAACCAAGCATATTGATGTGAGACATCATTTCCTCAGAGATAATGTTGAAAAAGGACACATCTGCATGAAGTTTTGTTGTACTGAAGATCAGATTGCAGACATCTTTACCAAGGCACTGAGATGGGAACACTTTGAGAAAAACAGAATGGCACTGGGGTTGATGAGACCTAACTAAGGACCTGGTTCCCTAGCTTTGGCTATGAGGGTCACTCTCAGGTAAAGTGAGCTAAAGTGTTTTCTGACTAAGCCTAACTCACATCAATACCTTTGTAGGTAGACACACATGGTGATTACAGAAATTAAAGGTACAACTCTGTAGAACAAAAGGAGGCTGAAAAACTTTTTCAAGAAACAGGTACAGGACCTGGTTCCTGTACCACATGTTAGTAGTTATGTGTTTTCTATGCCTCTCTCAAAAAGTAACAAATTAATTGCTACCGCCACATCATCCGATTTTTCAGTGTCTGTGTCTATCACGTCCACCTCTCAAATCCCTTAACTCCCTCTGCACGTTTTCTCTTCCCAAAAACTCCTACCGTCATTCTCTTTTGAACTTGTTCCTCTTCCCCCTCATTATTACACCTTCTCTTTATAAAGCTCTTTCTTCTCCAACCGCTGAGCATCATCTTCTCATATCCTCTCTCTTAAAAATCATACTCCCTTCTACACTATAAGTTTTTCATCTCCCACAAAAATGGAAAACGAGAACTCACCCTCTCTATCTCCTACCACTGACTCCAACCCCGTTCCAGTGGAGGTTCAGTCCTCTTCTCTCCCAGACATCATCATCCCTGCACCTGACTCCTTTTCCCTACCTACTGACGCTTCTCTTTCTCCAAAACCTACTAATGCTTCTCATTCTCCCCCGTCTGAACAACCAAAAGAAGCCCTAGCACATGACCTCTCTCAGACCTCTGAAGCCTTTGAGGATGACCCTTACCGCTCTCTCCTTGACTCTACGGCTCCCTTGGAGTCTCCTGAAAAAGAAGCGGCTGAGAACATTATGGCCATTGCTTCTGAGAGCCTTTCCTCTGAAGAAGCTTCTTCTCTTCCTAAGCCTCAGGGGAAGAACCTCCATTCCTAGGATATGATGGGACCATGGTTTTGTTTGAATCCCCTGTTCATGAGTCTATCAAAGAGAAGTCCGATGAGGAACCTGGTTCTCCTCTCCCAGAAACCAACCAGGAACCTATCTTCTATACTCCTCCTCTAGAGTCCATTCCTCCCCTCTTCGAGCCTACTAACGAGGATGATGAGGAAGAGATGGTCTTAAGTGCTCGCTTTAAGCTTCGCCAGAAAGTGATTACTCCTGAATCATCTGCCAAGCGACCATCCACACAGTTGCAAAAGAAGGAGATCTTTGACTCTGCTCTAGAAAAGATCAAGAAAAGCAATAAAAAAAAAAGACTGCTGAAGGAAGGGAAGGTAGTGGTGGATGAAGCTATTCATGTGGTTGAGGTAGAAGAGGGTGGAGAAGAGGAACCAAGTTCCTTGGTAACAAGAAAATCTCACTCTAAAAAGTCTGTGGCTGGAGTTGTAGATGAAGGGCAAAGGAAACAACGTGTGTCGCCTGTGAAAAGTAGTGGAAAGCTCAAGCAAGCTGAAGTTGGTGAAGCTCGCATCAAAGAGTCCATGGATGTAGAATGTTCAAAGGGAAAGTCTGTGAAAAATTCAGGAAAAAGAAAAATGGAAATGGAAACTGTTGGGGGACCAGGTACAATGAAAACAATACCAAGTGACAGTGGCAAGTGGAAAGAGAATGTGAGGAATCAAAGGGTGCTATGGGGTCGGATGTTTGACCCAGAGATTTATGAGATGGCTGGAATGAACCAAATTGTAGCCACAGTTGAGTTTCAGAAGTGGGATCACCTCTTCAATACGAGTGTTCCCAAAGTGTACGAGGATGCGGTGAAGGAATTTTATGCATCCCTATTCACAACTGATGGGGATCATATTTGTGTTCTGGTGTACGAAGTTGACATTGTTTTTGACGACGCTGATCTGGGAACAGTTCTCCAAGTTCCATCTAAGGGACTATCTTCTGTGAAAACTAATGCTACTACTTGTGAGGGAAACTTTCGGCGAGCCATTGTTAAGGCGGGCACAATTCAGCAGGGGGAACGGGTCCACAAGAAAGTTATGCTCCCTGTTTACCAGCTTCTGTTCGAACTAGTAAATAATGTACTTCTCTCCCGTGCTGAAAGGAGATCGATTGCCTCCAAGGTTGATTTAACATTAATGGAGGCCCTTGATTCATTCACTCCTATAAACCTGCATACTCTTATGATTGAACACATGAGGAAAATGGTGAATGTTAAGGATGGTAATCATGGGCTCCCATATGGTTTCCTACTTACGCGGGTATTTGAGTTCTACCAAGTGCCTATTGAAAACCACCGAGTAGGGACCCGCAAGCAGACTTTCTCCAAGACTACTTTAGAGGAATGTGAATGTTTTCAGAAACCTGGGGGTAGCACTTCTACAATATCTCAATTGATCAATGCGCTGAATGATGCAAATGAGGTAATCAGGAAGTTGAAGGCTCAGATTGCTATTTTGGAGACTTAGTTGAGCCAAGCCTCTGGGGGACCTGGTGCTGTTAGTCCTTCAAATGAGAATGTTGCCCGTTTGACCAAAGAGAACACTGAGCTTAGGCAGCAGGTTGAGAACCTGCGGGAGAAACTTCTGGAGGAACAAATGTCTGCAAATGCCCGCATGGGTTTGGTTCTCAAGACTCTAGCTGCCTCCTTCTCCAAGCCTTCCTCTTCTAGTGCCCCCTAGGATTTTGTCAATGTCCAGTCTTTGTCTATTTTTGATGACGTTTGTGGTTGGTAGTACTTATATTGTTTTTTTTGTGTGTTTGGTAATTGGATCTCACCTAGCTGCTCCAGCTTTAAAAAGTCCAAATTAAGTCTTTGATGTCCCAAGCAAAGGCTTCTATGTATTTAACAACTCTTTTGGTATGAATGAATAAGCTTTTTAATGTTCTGCATAATGCCTACTTGCCTTTTTCCTTTTGTTTTCTATCATGTTGTGTGCACACATGGGGCATGAGTTAGCTTTGCTCGACTTCTTTATGCTTTCTTCCTGATTGTGCCTTTTTATGGCGTCAAAAAGGGGGAAGATAAATAAGAACAATTGATGGCAGGGTTTAAGGGGGAAACACACAGACATGGGGAACAATATGGGGTCCTGGTCTTTTATCTGGTTAAGTTAGACTATATAAATGTTCATCAATTATAAAAGTTTGTCATCATCAAAAAGGGGGAAATTGATGGGTTAGTATTATGTTTTGATGATCTAACAAACTTTTATGTAAATAACCAGATAACGGACCTGATGCGTAACCAACACAACCAGTCAACATGAACTTAAGAAATCTGGGCAGTGTACATTTAAACTCACAGGGAACAGTTTAGGGACCTGATCCCTTGACATTCTCACTGACAAAAGTACAGGTCAACTCTACAGCTGGAAAGATGTGACAGAAAGTGATTGCCTGCAACTGTACACGCTACAGTGCAGTAACAGTGCAACAGTCACTTCCCATTGGTAGAAGATTGTACCAACTAAGCATGGACATCCTTCTTGGGATGTCCTAGGGATATAACATCTTGTTGGAGACAAACAAGACATTCACTTGAGCATTTACTAAACATTCTCTCAAGCATTGAAGTGTTGCTCTTGCATTGAAGACTCAAGTGTATCAAGAACAAGAAGACAACTCCACTAAGACGGACATGTTCCACCACGTGTTGTTAGGTGTCCTTAGTTGAGTTGTAATCTGTTTTTTTGGTTTTCATTGTATCCTATTTGCTTTCTTAGAAGCGTTGGTTTAGGAATCCTAAAACCATAAACCATCAGTGTTTGTGTTGTGACTAGTGTAGTCATAAGTTAAAGTCTTTGTAACTAGTGAGTAACAAAGTGGCTTGTAATAAGTGTATTACAATTTAGTGTGTCAAAGTCTTTGTAAGAGAGCCATTACAAAGTGGCTTGTAATAGTTTAGATTACAAGTTAGTGAAGTTGAAACCCTACCAGTGTAGGTCGTGGTTTTTGTCCCCTTTAGTTGGGATTTTTCCACGTAAAAATCCCGTGCTTCTTTTACTTACTGTCTCCATCGATAACTCTGAAAAAACTAGTAAATGACCAGGTCTCTTTACAGTTTGCAGGCTCCTAGAAACTATCAAGTACCAAATGCAATAGCTGAACAACTGCGCCGTAACTCCTTTTACTTCCATGGAAGACCTTAAATTGGCCAACATGTCTGCCTCCACGTTCTCTTCCCTCCAGATATGAATTATCGACCATTCCTAAACGGGGAAAGTCAAAATTAAACTTTATTTAAGTACTGCTTCATACACTCCATTTTGGTGTCAAAGACTCTGTATATCTGATTCACTACCAACAGAGTCTTGCACTTTATTTCAATCACCTCAGAGCCTAATCCCCGGGCTAATTCAAGACCTGCAACCAAAGCCTCATACTCGACTTCATTGTTAGTCAAAGGCACAACTCTAATTGCATGTCTCAAGGTCTCTCCAAAGGAGTGATTAACATTATCCCAAGATTGGACCCTTTTACTTGGAGGCTCTGTCCGTAAATAATGTCCATACACCGGAGACAACTCCTGACACTAGAATCGCTTCTTTAGCATCTAAAGGCATCATTCCCAGACTAAAGTCAGCCACAAAGTCGACCAAAACTTGTGACTTGATAGTTGTCCGAGGTGTATATTCAATATCAAGTTCACTAATTTTTATCCCCTATTTAGCCAATCAACTTGATAATTTTGGTTTATGAAGGACATTTCTCAAGGGAAAAGTCGTCACAACGACCATTGGGTGGCACTGAAAGCAAGGTATAAGCTTTCGAGAGGCAACTACCAGAGCTAGAGCCTACTTTTATAGGTGCAGATTATCTCCACTCCCGAAAGTATTTTACTTATGGAATAAACAAGGAATTGCGTACCTTCTTCTCCTGAACCAAGACTGCACTCACTGCAACTTCCAAAACCGCTAAATAAATTAACAATTGTTCACCCTCCTTCGGTTTGGACATTAGCGGAGGATTGGACAAGTACCTTTTTAGGTCTTTCAACGCTTGTTGACATTCCGGAGTCCATATAAAATCATTCTTCCTTTTCAAAGTGACAAGAAATAATGACATTTTTCTGATGACCTTGATATGAATCTGCTAAGGGTCGCCAACCTAATGATCAACCTTTGCACTTCTTTCATACTTGTCAATTGGTCAGGGATATCCTCGATGGCATTTATCTTCTCAGAATTCACTTAGATTCCTCTTTGAGAAACCAAAAAATTCCTAAACTTCCTGGACCCAACTCCAAAAGCACATTTTTCGAGTTGAGTTTCATGTTGAATTTTCTCAAAATATCAAACATCTCTTCTAAATGAGTCAAATGACTTCCTACACGAAGAGACTTAACCAACATATCATCAATAGAAACTTCCATAGTTTTACCAATTTGATGTTCGAATATTTTATTAACGAGTTTCTGATAAGTGGCTCCGACATTCTTAAGCCCAAAAGGCATCACATTATAGCAACACATGCCAAAATATATGATGGACGAAGTTCTTTGTTGGTCCTCCAAGTGCATCCTAATTTGATTATACCCGAAATAAGCATCATGAAAACTAATTAATTCATGCCCCAACCATAACATCAGTCATTTAGTCAACGTTTGGCAACGCGAAATAATCTTTAGGTCATGCCTTATTTAAATCTTTATAATCTATACACATTCTAAATATATTATTATTTTTAGGAACAACCACTACGTTAACTAGCCAATCAGGATAATTCACCTCATGAATTGAATCTATATTTAATAGCCGGGTTACCTCCTCTTTAACAAACCTTTTCCTGACCTCGGCTATCAGCCATTTCTTTTGCTTCACCGGCAGAAAAGTGCGGTCCAAACTTAACCTGTGGACATCCACATCTAGGGGAATACCTACCATATCAAAATTAGATAATGCAAAAGCTATCGAAGTTAGCCTTTAAAAACTAAATAGTTTTAATCCTGAGTTCAGGACTTAATCCCGTTCCCAGGTAAACCTTTTTATTCAGGAACTCAGTGAACAAAGAGATTTGTTCCAGTTCCTCTACGGTCGACCTCGTGACATTTGATTCTTCCAGTACCTGAAATTATCTAGGTACCTGATAACAATAAGATGTCACATCCTCTCCAACACTTCCTACTTGACCTGGAAAGGCAACAGACATCGGACCTTGTAGTTGTTATTTGCTCGTTCCTTCTGCCTTGCTGCTGGATAAGGTTACTGCATTCATTTCCCTCACAACTGGTTGTTCACCTCTAATCTATTTGACCCCATATGATGAAGGAAACTGCAGTAGTTGATGGTAAGTAGATGACACGACCTTCATTCCATGAATCCATGGCCTTCCATGGATCACATTGTATCCCATATCGCCATCCACCACCTCGAATAAAGTGGACTTCGTTATGCCTTCGGCATGTGTGGGCTGTAAAATCTCCCCTAGAGTTGCTACACTTATTAGGTTGAACCCGACCAGAAGTGTTTTTGTCAGAATTATGTTTTCGATCAACTTTTCTTGTTCGAGAACTCTAAATTGGATTATATTGGCTGAACAACCTGAATCAGCCAATACACATTTAATTTGAAAATCTAAAACGTTAAGGGATATTACCAAAGTGTCGTTGTGCGGTAAAATAAGGCCATCATCGTCTTCATCTGCAAAGGTAATTTCATCATCTTCTTATGCTTCTAGTACTCTCTTCCATGAGTTATCGATATCTTTGTCTCCTTTGTTTCTGAAAATGTCACCCTATTTATTTGAAATCCTCCAAAAGTCATGTTTGTGGTTAAGCGAGGTGACCCTACAGCCGTTTAATGGTTTCGTAGCATCTCGATTCCTCTAATAAATGTTCTTGGCCTGGTCAGTTAAAATTCTCTACGATGACCATTATTTAATAATGCTACAACCTCTTCCGGAAGATGATGATGGTCCCCAGTCCTGTGGCTATTCCGAGGAATTCAACCATAGATTAGGATCCCTCTAATTAGGATCTGACCAAATTGATTTTGAAAATCTAGCCTCCTTGATGTTTCTCATAGCTAAAACTAGTTCCACCAAGGTAATATTGAGTTTTAATCAGACAACCGGAGATATGGTGAATCCCAGGACCCCGATGGCTCCTTATCCTGCAAAACCCTGCTACTCTGACCACGATCCACCTTTCTATCTGATACAAACATGTCCGGTGACTGAAAATCTTTATTTCCATGCCTATCAGCCCTTTCATAAGGCTGAAATGACTCCTGGAAGACCTTCGGTCTGCATCAAAATTAGCTTTAAGCTTTTTCTGATTCCGATCACGACTACAACCTTTGGAAGATACCGAAGAACTCAATCGATCATCTTCGATTCTCATTTTTGATTCGTAACGATTATAGATGTTGGCCCAAGTGGTTTCCTGAAACACCAACAAGATTTCCTTCAATGTCCTGGAGGCATCGAAACTTAAAAGATTAAGACCATTTGGTGGATGCTTCAGCTGCCCAATCAGGTGGTACTCCGGCAATGTCATCCTCTTCTTTTAAAATCTGATGACGAACTCTCGCAATAATTGAGATACTCCTCGAGCAATTCTAAATATGTCTACTTTTCTAGCTTGGACTTTACTTGCCCCAACATGAGCTTTAATAAAAGAATTTACAAGCATTTCAAATGAGTCAATCGAGTGCTCAGGTAAAAGAGAATACCATGTTAGAGCACCCTTCATTACGGTTTTGCCGAATTTCTTCAGCAGGACGGATTCAATATCATGCGGTGCCAAATTATTTTCCTTTACAGCCGTAGTGTAAGTTATGGTATGTTCTTATGGATCCAAAGTTCCATCATACTTCGGGATATTGGGCATCTTGAATCTTTTCAAAATCAGATTTGGGGTCGCACTTGGCTTGAACAACAACTGTATATACTTTTCTGAATTTGGCCCGTTCAATATCGATGGTGCTCTTGAGATCTAATTCATCAGGGCATGAAATTCTTTAGCATTTTGATCCATCTGATCATTTTTTTCCCTCGTGGATCTCATGAGCTCGATTTTAAGGATCATTAGTATTGTTGTCATTCCCGGATCCACTATCTATACCACCAACTTCATTTTCATTTAATCTAGATTCCTCCCTCGAAGCGACATTTCCAGTTCTCTGGGTTGTTTGATTTGTAGGCACGCTGGAAGGGAGTCAAACTCCTCTATTCAAGTTGTTGGAAGCAACCGACAGTGCTTGCTTCGGATCCATTATTATCCGGTCTTGTCTCGTGAGATGATTTATGATTTTCTTTTATTGCGCTCTCAAAACTTTTACCGCTTCAACAACAGTTTCATCATTCATATCATTAGGAGTTGGACTTCTCACATGCCGAGGATTTCGTTCTTCGCAAATCGGACTTGTCTCACCTCATTTGTTGTGAGTTTCACTAGTTGAATCATCACGCTGGACACATATACTCACGCTCAATGTTTGTTACATTAAAAAGTTGTTTGTATCATTAGCTGCCATATCTGATTTTTCTTTAACTAAAAAAAAAGTTTCAAATTGCGTTAATAACAAACAAATGGATCAAAGTAATAACATAATTGTTTATTCCCCACCATGGGCCCCAAACTGTTTACCCCTAAAGCGGTACAATTGAATTTATAATGTGGTTTATAGATACTGGATTAATTTGATCTAAGAATATAAATAACTAAGAGCAAAAATAAATTAATTAAATAAAATAGAACAAAATACAAGTCTAACTGTAGAATGAGCCTCTTTGAAAGCAATAATATAGCAGATTTGGCCTTTTGTGTACAAATATTTTTTCATGTCCTACAATGAATAAAAATTCTCGTATTTATAGCTTAATTCAGGCAGACCAGATCCCGAAATTAAGCTTTTCTTTAATATGAATAACACCCCTCTTGATGGTTGCATAATAGTTGAGTATTATTGCAAAGATTCTTGGTAACGACTGCTCATTGACTGTTGTCTTTCCCAACTGATACCTTCCTTTCAGACACTCATCCTCGGTTCCAACGCCTTCAGAACTTATTCAGCACCGGTCACATGCTCGTAACCGGTGCCAGCTATTTGCTGACTCATATCTTACTTGTCTTTACTTTCGCAGGACAACTCGTCGAGCATCCACCTGTCGTTCCTCAACTTTACCCTATAGATCTAGTAGCCTGGTAATGAGGATTTTTCCATGGTTCTCTCATTGTTAGGGCTAAGCATACTACTTAAGGATACTGGAAGTGATATTGCTTTTAGGTATATAAGACACTTACGGAAATTTTATGTGTCTGAAAGAAAAGTATGCTTTTGTTTTCTTTAGAAGATTCGAAAATTACATGAGATGTTAGGATGATTAATTTTTGGGGGCATTTCTTTATTATTGCGATAAAAGAGAAGCATAGCAAAACTCAGTATTTTAAAAGGCGTAAGCGAGAGGCGAGACGTTTTATCTAACAAAGGGCGAGGTGAATGCCCTGAGGTGAGCGTAAGCCCTATGGTTATTTAACTTTTTATAAATTAATAAACTAAATATATAAATAATAAAAATTATAAAAGAATCAGGAAAATTATAAAATTACAAGAAGAATATAAACATCTATTATAAATATGCTAACATGTGTGCATGAACCATACAAAAAATAATTTACTCAAAAAAGTGAAAGACGTAAAGATGCATTACACCTATAATTAACATGACTATGATAGATCAAAAAGATGTTCTAGTTCATAATAATTCAAATAAAAAAATTAAAAATAATATAATATTATTATTTAAAACTTAAAACTAGATAACAAATCATAAATACAACCATTGAAGCAAAGTAAAAATTGGAGGACTAAACTCTTCGCGTAGTAGTTTACACTTGGAGACAAAGGTTTAAAGTGTATTTTTTATTCAATAGTACGACAAAGAGTAAATATTATGAAATTGGGATAAACAATTAGAAAAACCTTTGGCTTTTGAGATTTTCAGTTGAAAGTTTTCTATGAGTTAGCTTTTTGATGTATAAGTTAAACAAAACGATTTATTAAGAAAATTTGGCTCAAATTTTTAAAAGTTCTCAGGGCTTGCACTCCAAATGACCGCGTATCACGTGGGGTTTACGCCGAGGAAAACGCCTTGAATCTCTGGGCTTCCGCCCCACGGTACTTACGCCCGCCCAATATGCCTCGGTGCATTTTTGGTACGTGTCACCCTAAGGCTCGTCCAGAAAACGCCTTTTAATACACTGACATAAGTCCACAAGATTAGAATTTGATGAATAAAATTCCAAAGAAGACCAAGCAAAGCTAAACCAATTTAACCAGAAATCCAAGTGTTAATATATAGTGCCCCTAATTTAAATGATTAAACGTTGCAAGTTTGCAATAAGAAATTCTTGATGGAAGGCAAAATAGTAAAGAAAGTGAAGTTCTGACTCAGGTATATTTGGACCAGTTCGTCCTGAAAATGGTTGTCGTCTTGAAATTGATTGTCTTATGTGAATCCTTTAGCATGTTAAGAAATGAGAGCAAAATAGAACAATATAGTAACAAAGATAATATGTATAAGAGGAGAATGTAGAAGCTATCTTATTCAAGTGTATTTCTTGTGTGTCCTTCATAAGATAAAGTATACTCTATTTATAGGATATAGGATACATGAAAGGTTACAAGAATACACCTAAAGGTTACAAATAGTAAGTGATGAATGAACTAAATACATGAACTCAAATGGTTCATGGAATAGGTATGTATGAAGTATTCAATGGACATCCATTTAATTTATTCATAATACTCCCCCTTGGATGTCCATCTAAAAGATAATGTGCCTCACTAAAATCTTACTAGAAAAAACTCAGTGGGAAAAAGTCAGTAAAGGAAAAAGAGTACAACGCGTATAATACTCCCTGGATGAAAACTTTATTTGATATCTCGGAGACGATTTATTCCAATCTTATTTCTCAGCTTCTCAGATGTTGATGTTGGTAATGCCTTAGTGAATAACTCTGCCAGATTATCACTTGAACAGATTTGTTGAATATCTATCTCACCAGTTTGTTGAAGATCATGCGTGAAAAAGAATTTTGGTGAAATATTCTTTGTTCTGTCTCCTTTGATATATCCTTTTTTTAGTTGAGCTACGCAAGCAACTATCTTCATACAATATCGTTGGAATCTTCATTTTAAAGGAAAGACCACGCAGTTTTTGAGTGTGTTGAATCATTGATCTCAACCATGCACATTCTCGACTAGACTCATGAATAATTATTATCTTACATGATTGGAAGATTGTATACGGCTAAAATCGGAGAGTCTGATTTTATGATCATTATGATGTTGCATGGAGCGTCTTCAGAAGTCTCGAGACACAACTCAAGGTTCGACCACGAGGGTTCCCTATGCTCGACCTCGGGGCAGTGAAAATTGGTGGCTATCGTGGACAAGCGAAAAATTCCCAAAAGGCACGTGGTTAGAGATGACCAAGTCTACAAGAATAGTACAAGTCCGTACCGTCACATTAAATAGCTATACCAGCTGCATATATTTGTAATAAATGCATATGTACTATGTTTGGATTCCCCCTCCTATGTAAAGGGGACCCTTGTCATTTTGTATACAGACATGATATTCAATACAAGAACAAGAACATTCTCTGCTCTCTAACTCAAACACTCTCTATTGTCTCTTTATTGATTTATTGCTTACATTTATTGTATTTCATTGATTGTTCTTCATTTACTACTCATTATTGATCATAAAAATCCGTCATCGAGGCCCACAGAATTGTTAGTTATTCATCGACCATCCCTAGTCAAGCACATTAGCTTGACCTTGAGTCTCAACTTAGACCGGCTCGTGACCCTGATCTCGTCACTGCCCGGTTTGTTTAACCCACTATCTTTTGTTCTTACCTCATTTTCCTAAGTCACATTTAGCATCTATTGCTTAACAACTAGTATTAAAATAAATCACGTATTTTTAGAACCACAAAATCAAATATAATTATAATTACCATTTTCAAGGTAAACAGTTTGGCGCCCACCGTGGGGCTAAAAATAATAGTGATTGTTATAGTGTTGGTTTACTGAAAAACACAAATTATTCTTCACACTTTTTCTTGTCAAAGAATATTTGATTTCAGGTCAAAATGTCTAACTCAGTAAACACCCATGAAAACAACGGTCCTGAGGATCACAGAGAGAATGGTGTAGCTATTTCAGACACCGGTGTACCACTGTGAAACCCTGAGGACGCACCAGAGTCAATCCCCGTGGATGTGGGCTCGCAAAATTCCCAACATATCAATATAAGCTACCATACTGACGGGAACGTACGCCCGAGAAAACCAACAGGAAGCTCAAAAAACTCCAGCTCGGGAGGAAAGAAAGGTTAGACTTCACGTCATTTTTGAAATGTTGTAGGCACAACAACTGGCGATTGCTCAGCTGCAAAGCCATAAAAAAACTCCAAGCACAACAACACCGGAAATGGCTCCTCGAGTCGAACAGGCACCGGAGAGATCGAATAACAACGGGTTAGCAGCCGACTCCACTATTATGAAGATGATCGAGGACCTCGTAAAGAGGATTGAATCAGGCGAAAAGAAGATAGAAGCTAACGACTAAAAAAGTGGAAACATATAATTCGAGGGTCGATCAGATCCCAGGCGCACTCCCGATTCTGAAGGGTGTAGATTCAAAGAAATTTGTTCAAAGACCATTTCCGTCGAGCGCAGCTCCGAAGGCCATTTCGAAGAAGTTTAGAATGTCCGATATCATGAAGTATAATGAGACCACGGACCCCAATGAGCACATCACTGCTTACACTTGTGTTGTAAAGGGAAATGACCTAAAGGACGACGAGATTGAATCCGCCCTGTTGAAAAAATTCGGAGAAACATTATCAAAGGGGCCATAATGTGGTATCACAACCTATCCCCGAATTCAATAGACTCATTTGCCATGCTGACAGATTCTTTTATAAAGGCACATGCCGGTTCCATCAAGGTTGCTACAAGGAAATCCGACGTTTTCAATATCAAACAGAGAGAAAACATGATGCTACGAGAATTTGTATCTCGCTTTCAAATGGAGCGAATGGAATTACCGCCAATCCCCGATGACTGGGCAGTGCAGGCCTTCACCCAAGGTTTGAACGAGCGGAGCTCGGTAGTTTTGAAGCATCTAAAGTAGACCTTGGTTGAATATCCCGCCGTGACTTGGGCGGATGTCCACTACCGGTATCACAAAGATTAGGGTCGAGGATGACCAACTAGGAGCCCCCTTGGGTTCAGTATATCCTAGAAGGCTCCTGGCAAAGGAACCAAGGCCAAATAAGGAAAGGTACCAACCATACACTGAAGATCGAAGAAACGCCCCAAGGCAAAACATACCTCGAAACGACCAAAGGGTAGATCGAGTTCAGAATTCTCGGGGACTCATGAGCAGAGCCGGTTTCGACAGACACACAGGATCGGTGGAAGCACCCCGGTTATCAAAATACAACTTCAACGTTGATGTTTCAGACATCGTATCGGCCATAGGTAAAATCAAAGATACTAGGTGGCCAAAGCCCATATTATATGACCCTTCGAACAAGAACCTTAACTTGATGTGCGAATTTCACGGCATGCACGGTCATAGGATTAAAGATTGCAGACAGCTCCGAGTAGCCCGACTACTCAACAGAGGACACCTCTGAGAGTTCCTCAGCGACCGAGCTAAGACCCAATTTCGGGAAAGAGAGGTGAACAAGAAAAATGAAACAGAAGAACCACATCACGTCATCCACATGATCATTGGAGGAATCAACGTCCCACAGGAACCCATTGTCAAACGAACAAAAATATCCATCACCAGAGAAAAGCGAACTCAAGGTTACATACCCGAGGACACTCTCACATTCAACGAAGAAAACATCAAGACCCTGTTTCAGCCTCATAACGACGCATTGGTAATTTCTTTTCTTGTGAATAAATTTCAAATTAAACGTGTGCTCGTGGATCCAGGTAGCTCGACCAACATAATCAGGTCGAGGGTGGTGGAGCAGCTCGGACTGCTCGAATAGATCGTTCCCGCTTCTCGAGTCCTCAACGGATTCGACATGGCGAGCGAGACAACAAAAGGGGAAATAATCCTCCTGGTCAATGTGGCCGGCACAACCCAAAATACTAAGTTTCATGTCATCTAAAGAGACATGAGGTACAATGACTTGCTCGGAAGGCCACGGATACACTTCATAAGAGCAATACCATCAACCCTTTATCAAATGATGAAGTTTCCAACAAAAGATGGAATAAAAACGGTATACGGGGAGCAACACACATCAAGAGAGATGTTCGTGGTTCACGATGTGACACCGACATCGGCACTTTCTACATCAAAGGATCCAAAGGATAAGCAAACAACCAAGTAGAAATCACAAGCTACATTCTTGGCTGCACCCGAATGAATGAGTAAAAGACCGTACCGCGTCCTAGGAACAAGCAGTTGAAGCATATCAAGGCTCGAACGCCATCACTGCTAAGGTATAACCGTCTCCCTTTTTGTTTACGCTTTACACTAACCTATGTGAAGGTGTCCGGTTAGAAAAATCGAAGCACCTTCCAGCTTGAAGACCTTAGGTTTTAAAACATGCATTGCACTCTTTTCCTTCGATTGGATTTTATCCCAAAAAGGATTTTACCGGCAAGGATTTTAACGAGGCGACATCTATATGCTACCTAAGGAGAACTTAACAAGTATTCAAGGCTTCTCTTCAACTAACCTCGAATATTGGGGGCATCCCCCCGGGAGATCACCTCCTCGAAGAAATCGAAATAAGCCAAAGAGGGTCTCGATAGGAAAATGATGTATCGGGCCAAACGGTCAAATGAACCGTGTCCGCATAGAATAATCGAACCCTCAACGACGAAAACATGTATACTTGTACCAAGTAATCAAAGGAGTATCTTTTACCATCAATACGCTTTGCGCTTCAAAGAAGTTGCTATTATCACAAGAAACGTCTCCAGGGCCAGAAATTTCCTGAACACTCGGGGACTGACATCAAAAACTCGAAGCTGTAAGACCTCAGGGCCGGAAAATTTGAGCTTATAAGCCCTCCATGTGGCAACACCAAATCTGTAAGACCTCCGGGCATGCTAAAAAATGTAAAACCTCCATGAGGCATTACCAACAATGTAATACCTCCATGAGGCATTACCAACAATGTAAGACCTCCGTGAGGCAACCTCGAGCTTATAAGACCTCCGTAAGGCAACCTCGAGCTCATAAGACCTCTATGAGGCAATATCAAAACTGTAAGACCTCAAGTAAGGCATGACCAAATCAGTAAGACCTCAAGCAAGGCAAATTTATAAGACGTTAAAAAGGCATAATCCCGATATCAAAGTCAAGGCTATATATTCGAACTTGTAAGACTTCTAAAAAGGCATACCCTCGATATAGACATCGAGGCTACCTCACTAGGGGACTAAACGGCTACGGACAGACACAATGACTATAGTCAAAAGGCTGCGGCCAAACACAATGACTACGGTCAAAAGGCTACGACCAAACACAATGACCATAAGGCTCCGGCCAAACTAGCGCGACTCAGGGACGCCCGACCGTCGCCATAAAATAAAAAATACTTCAAAAATACTTCGAAAAGAACTAGTTAATCAGGATACCCTCGGCATAAGCAAAAGAGCTTCGATCATATCAGCTCCAACAATAAAAAGGTTTCAAAAATTCATCCATCGAGCGAAACCTCCGGAGGTGTCATTTATTGTCACATAACGGCTCATAATCGAGGTTCTTATCGAGCCGTAGAAGAGTCGGATGAACAAAAAAACTTCGAAAAGTCTTTAACGAGGGAAAAATACAGCCCAAAGTGTATAAGGGCCGATTTAAGGTCATACCGACCCAACGCGTAAGACCAGCTTAAAAGAGCCTCAGGGCCGATTAGAGGTCGTACCGACCCCATGAATAAGAGCCTAAGCACTAGCTTAAAGAGACTCAGGGCCAATTCAAAAACCTAAGGGTCGATGAGCTCAAGTCAAAACCCGACTCGAGGAGTGAGCCCTAAACGGTTAACTTAAAAGCGCCTAAGGGCCAATGCGTAAGAGCCTACGGGCCAGCCTAACAAGACTTAGGGCCGATTTGTAAACCTAAGGGTTTTACCCCGAAGCCCGATTCATCTGGCTAACCATTGACAAAAGTCAAAATTCAAAACAAAAGAAAGACATACACAAGCAAATGGAAATTCATGAAAGGAGAAAATCGAAAGGATTCTTTATATATATATATATATATGTCAAATAATTCAAGGCTTCATTTACAATGCTCTCTAAGAGCCTTATACACAGATTCAGAAAGGAAAAGCCTATTCTACTTTCCCCTCGGGGACTGCGGCTCAGTCGGCCTCTTCCTCATTGTCTTCGAAATCGGAAACGAGGAACTTGGCATCGTATTCATCCACCTTGGCTTGCTCTATCTTCTCCGAGAGATCGAAGCCCCTATCATGGATCTCCTCAAGAGTTTCCCTTCGGATCTGCATCGGGCATATTCATTACTTCTGCTCTCCAGATCAGAATCCCTTCTCAGCTCAGCCCGAGCATCGGCAACGTCTTTTAAATAAACGACCACTTTCTTGTCAGCCTTAGCTAGAATCTCTTCAGATTCAGCCCGGGTGTCCATGACCTTGGCCTTCATCTTCAAAAGGTCAGACTCGAGCCTTACAATCCTGCTCATCTAGATCGAGTTGTTTTCACGAGCATTCCGAAGTTGCACCTCGAGGACAGAAGCCTTGGCCAAAGCATTCTTCTTGGCCGCAACTTGGGAATCTATCTGAGCCCTTAGCTCATTACACTCGTACTTGTCCTGACCAAATTTTCCCCAAAGGTGCTCTAGGTCCTCCGTCTTTCTCTGCAACTAAAATATCAAAATGTTAATCTCCAAAGATAGGAAAAAAACATGCATCCCCTCGAAACAAAGATTACCTGTCTCTCGAGGTGTCCTTCGTAGTTCTGGATTCGATTCATCTCGTATCGAAGGTGTATCAACTTCTTTGCTCTTTTATCACAAATAAGCCTGAGGGATTTCTCCTAGTTCAAGGCTTTCCGCAACCTGGCTTCGCAGCGGAGCAGCTTGGACATGAGCTTATCAAAGACCTATGAAAAAGAAGCTTCAGTTAGAAAATGAAAATACAAAGCTGACAAACCAACAAAGTCAACCAAAACTCACCACAGAGCAGAGCCGCTGAGCCTCCTCAAAATTTGAAAGTGCATCTACTGGTCTGGCCTCTTCGGCCCCGGTTGAACCATATCGAGAGGGAACATGATCATTCGGGACCCATCTCCCTTCAGGCAACCCTTGACCTCGAAAACCCCTCAAAGTACCTTCAACGGGAGAAGAAGATGGCGGAAAAAAATCTTTATCCCTCGAAGTACCTTTGACGGGAGAAGAAGACAGCGACAAAGGAGGAACCATTTTTCTGAGGCTAAAAGCCTCGGGTGCTGCAGGCTCAGCTGATACATCTTCTTTGAGCCTTCGAGCGGGCCTTGCTTCACTATGAGCACCCTCATCCTTCAAGGATTCCTTCCATTTATTATCATTCCTCGGCCCCGAAGCCGACGATCCTTCCTCCTTTCCAAGGGGGCACAATCTCATCTCAGAAAATTCTCCAATGCCTGCGGTGACGTAGTTAATACACATTAAAGAAAGTACCTTTCAAAAAAATAAACCACACAGCACGTACCGCGGTGTTGTGCCTCCCATCTACCCTTGGACAGATCTCGCCACTTACGCTCATCGTAAGTCGAGCAAGCTTCTAGTTTCCAAGTCCAATCCGCCAGGTCGGGGACCTCATATGGCATCCACGGGATTGCTGCAGAAAAGGAAAGGAAAACATCTTTACGAAGTCTGCCTCCACCATGAACAAAAATGTTAAAACACAAGTGTACCACTTACGTGTGAAATTCCATTTCTCAAGAAATGGTAGGAACTCTGCAGGGATAATATCGACAGTCCGCACTCGGACAAATCGACCCATCCACCCTCGGTCCCCATCTTCTTCATCGCTGGCAACAAAGGGCATGGTGGATCGACATCGTAAAGTGATCAGGCCTCGGTAATACAAAGGCCGATACAACCTGATGAGATGGCTAAGGGTGAACTCGAGCCCGACTCTCTCCGCAAAGAACCTTATCATCAGCACTATCCTCCAAAACGATGGGTGAACCTGTGCCAGGGTAACCCGATATCTTCTACAAAACTCGAGCACGACTCTATCTAGAGCTACCAACGTAAAGGGGTACGTGTATACGTAAAAACCCCTCTACATGAGCCATGATGTTCTCATCCATGGAAGGTACCTACAGTACCACCTTTTCTCCCCATCCGCAGTCTCTCCTCACTGCCTCGAGGTGTTTCTATCCTATTGATGGGATGAACCTTGATGCATGCTCCCGATGGACGTGAACATTGGGAGGTCTCTCTAACATAAAGTCCCTCTTCGAGACAAAGCGTCTCGAGGTTAGCTCATCGGACGCCGGTGGTGTACCACTGACCGAGCGGGAAGCAAAGGCAGAACTATCCTTTTCTTGGTGAACGGATTTGGGCACGACAACCATAATTATGGTGAAACAAGAAGAAGGAGATGAAAACTTAAACAAAAGCTTTGAATTAAAACGGTGGAAGCACTGATGCAAGGAAGAAAAGATCTATAAAATGATAGTTCCTCAAAACAGCAAAGTCCTCAAATGAGAGGAAAGAAAGCACATATATAGAGCAAGCGGCGACTGTTCGCCTACTCTGAAGGCCAATTAATTCTGACTAGGCCATTATCACTTTTGGGTAAGTGTACCGGCAGGACCACCTCGGTCACTTCATGGTCATGTCATATGAATGATGCTGTCATACAGCGTTCGAGGGATCAAGATCCCGGTGTCAATCTAGTCTCGAGATGGTGCCCGATCTTGAGGATATCTATTACTATAATTGTGAGCTCTGAAGAGCTATCGATATCAACCTAGCCTCGATATGGTGCGCGGTCTCGAGGATCTCTGCTACTACAAGTATGGGCTCTAAAAGAGCTATCTATCTAGCCTCGATATGGTGACCGATCTCGAGGATCTCTGTTATTACAAGTATAGGCTCTAAAAGAGCTATCGTGATCCCCAAATCAATCTAGCCTCAAGATGGTGCCCGGTCTCGAGGATCTCTATTACTACAAGTATGAGCTTTGAAGAGCTAAGTTCAAAATCGAAGAATAACCCTTGCGTGAACGCAAAGGGAAAAATTTGAAGACATGTAACAAAGGAGTCTTTTGCATTCACAAAAAAATACATTTACAAAAGGTGTCGTTACAAAGCTCCCCCGAGGAGCCCATATACAAAAATAAAGAAAGAAAAGAAGCAGAAGAAATGACAGGAAAGTCTATTCTTCACTAATTTCTGAGTCGCTACCAGAGCCCTCGTCCGAAGAAGTTGAAAATGTTGATTCTTCTTCTAATGTCCTTGCTTTCTCAATCTCAGCAGATAGATCGGCACCTTTGGCGCTTGCTTCTTCGAGAGCCTGCCTCCTAGCTTGTGAATGAGCGTGAGAAATGGCCCGAGCCAGTTTCACCTCGGCCTTCTCGAATATCTCCCTAACCCGATCATTGGCGGCATCGAAATCTCTTTTATACGAGGATACATACTCATCGACCTTAGACTTGGCCGCAGATAATGCATCAGCCTCCTCCTAAGCATTTCGAAGAAGACCCCGGGTCAAGGTCAACTCTCCCCGAAGTATATCTCTCTCCGAGGTCGTGGCATCATTCTGCAGCATCAGCTCGAGGATCTCAGCTTCCTTGGCTGCGACATCCTCCTGAAGTTGCCCAACCAGGGCATTTGCTCAATCTGCAAAGGCAAATCAAGATAATGAGCATCAAGTTATAAGAACAAGAAGATGAACTCGTGGGTGCCATGTTACCTGCTCGGCAAAGCTGGTCCATTCCTGGTGCACTCCCTCCAAACTTTCCCAAAGCTCATTCAACTCATCTTCCTTTCGGACAAAAGAAGTCTTCAATTCATTCAGCTCCGAGGTGAGCTTCTCGAGCTCCTCCTCACGGCAAGTGAGCTCATCATGTAGCTTAGAGAAGGCTTGGCCATACAACTTCATGACCTGCAGCAAAGCAGAGAAGTTAGAAAAGCAAGGGTAAAGATTTGAAGCACAAATGGCATGTTAAGAATATCACCTGCTTCTGAAGCCTCTCAGCCTCCTCGAGAGAGACTGGGGCATCGAGATCCGTGTCCTCCTCGACACCGATGAAGTAGTACTTGAATGTATCATCCTCTCCCTGAGAGGTCCTCACATCGCAGCACCCCTATTTTGGGCATCCCTTATTTCCCTTGGAGAAAATGAGGGGACCGATTCAAATCCGCCCACGACGTCAATTGCTATCGGGGCTTCTTCTCGGCCCCGAAAAGTTTTAGATTCGGGCCCTCCGAATTTGCCAGCCGAGTATTTGCCGGCATGGATTGTACCATGTCCAATTTGAGGCTCAGAGACTGCACCCGAACCCTCCTCGATGGTCCTCTCAGCACGAGGTTGGTCCACATCGGCCACCTCCGACTCGGCGACCCTCCGCCCAACAACTTTTGGAGAATCACCACTCCGTCTTACCCTTTGTACCAAAGGGCGATCATAACAATCATCATCTTCATAAATACGAGACTTCCAGCAGCAGCCGAAGTCAAGATCGTGGCATCGGTCTTGGGCTTGTGGACCTTGGTTTTCTTTGGAGACTCCACCGACGTCTCCTTCTTCCTTTTCTTGTTTTTGGCGGGCTTCGAAGCCTCCTCTTTATCGGGAGGAGGCGGTCTCATCGACACGCCTTCCCCGAGGCTTGCATAGGCGTGATATGTCAAACTTACCACCACAAAGAATACTTACAAAAAATTTGGGGATGACAACAACTAAAGCATACCGTGGTTCTTGGCCTGCCACCGCGTTTTGGCCAAATCACGCCAAGCGCACTGGCTGTATGGAAAAGCAAAGTCTAATAGTTTGATCCATCTCGGAAGGTTTTGGACCGCACCGGTGAACAAAACTGTGGCTACATAACCAAAAGAAAATCAATTCAGAAGAAGAAGAAGGGGCAATAAAATGTGCTCGATATAGGGATACTTACGCTTCATGTTCCATTCCTACGGTAATGGCATCCTATCAGCAGGGATGATGTCCGAGGTTCTTACTCTGAAAAACTGGCTCATCCATCCCTGGTCTTTATCCTCATCGATGCTCACAAAGAATGTCTTGGCAGATCGATGGTGTAGCTTGATTAAACCCCCACGGAAGAGATGGGGGTTGTACAATCTGATCAAGTGATCGAGGGTGAATGCTATTCCCTCAACCCGGTTGGAGAAATATCGGAGCATGTAAACAATCCTCCATAAAGAAGGATAAATTTGACCGAGTGTCACTTGGTATTGACGATAGAAGTCGAGGATCACCGGATCTATCGGTGGAGAAGAAGAATCTACGGGTTCTATAGTAAAAGGGTATGTGTATACGTTGAGGAAGCCAACTTAGTATGTAACTATGCTTTCTTTAGCTTCGGGGATCTCTACTTGCACTGTCTCCCCCTAGCGGCAGTCTATCTTCACTTTCTTCGTATCGGTCTCCACACTGATGTACCGAGACATGGGATTGCATCGGCCCGGAGCAGAGAATGTTCTTGTTCTTGTATTGAATATCATGTCTGTTACAAAATGACAAGGGTCCCCTTTAAATAGGAAGGGGAATCCCAACATAGTACATATGCATTTATTACAAAGATATGCAGCTGGTACAACTATTTAATGTCACGGTACGGACTTGTACTATTCTTGTAGACCTGGTCAGCTCTAACCACGTGCCTTTTGGAAATTTCCCGCTTGTCCACGATAGCCACCGATTTGCACTGCCCCGAGGTCAAGCATAGGGAACCCTCGGGGTTGAACCTCGAGCTGTGTCTCGATCCTTCTGAAGACGGGCCATGCAACATCATAATGATCATAAAATCGGACTCTCCGATTTTAGACGTATACAGATAATCCCCGTGTTTCTTAGAGTGAAATGATAAGAAACGGTCTTAAATTCTTGCCTCTTCGATACTCCCATCACGACGTCAGCCTCGTCAGAGCATTAAATGTCATGAATCAAAGGATGCGTAGAGGTCGCTGTCAGCACGATTATCGAGAAGCCCACAAACCGTTTTTGGTTCGACTTTTCCGCTTCTCAAACGTTGCTCAAATGGCTTCTATAAATACCTAAATTGTTTGTCATTCATACTTTTACAACATCTTCAAGTTTTTAGAGCTATGTTACCCATTTTCTGCATTGATCTTCTCTCTGTGCTTGTTTCTTCATCCTCTTTCTTAGAAACTTCATTATAGTTATGGATAAAACTTCCAAAACGGTACCTCATAAAGAGGGCAACACTTCTTCATCACGCCCGTCTAAGGACAAATAAAAAAAACCTCCAAGTATCGAGCAATGTATTCCTGGTCCCTTCGATACAATCTCTAATTTTACCAGCGATAAACCCCTTTCTACACTCAAACACTCTCCATTGTCTCTTTATTGATTTATTGCTTACATTTATTGTATTTCATTGATTTTTATTAATTTACTATTCATTATTGATCATAAAAAGCCACCATCGAGGCCCTCAGAACTGTTAGTTCTTCATCGACCATCCCCAGTCAAGCACATCAGCTTGACCTCGAGGCTCAACTTAGACCTGCTCGAGACCCCAATCTCGTCACTGCTTGGTTTGCTTAACCCACTATCTTTTGTTCTTATCTCATTTTCCTAACTCACACTTAGAATATATTGCTTAACAACTAGTATTAAAATAAATCACGTATTTTTAGAACCACAAAATCAAATCTAATTATAATTACCATTTTCAAGGTAAACAAAGATGTAGCAGCTAAAGTTTATTTTACTGAACGCCATGAAATAGTTGTACTTCCACAAGTAAATAGATAGCATCTTTGATATCATGCTTTATGTGGATCAAACAAATAACCTACACTGCATAACCAATCATTTGTGAATCAGATTCATAGGAATAAAATAATCTCATATCAGTGGTCCCTCAGAGCTATCTAAAAATATGTTTAACATCATTCCATTGTCTTGTTGTTGGAAAAAAAACTAAATCTTGCTAATAAAATTACTGCAAAAGTTATATCTGGCCGAGTATTATTTGCCAGATACATTAGTTCCCCAATTGCACTAAGATATGGAATTTCATCACCAAGAAGCTCTCCATCATTTTCATGAGGCCGAAATGAGTCTTTATTTATATCAAGTTGTCTCACAACCCTCGGTGTACTCAATGGATACGCTTTATCCATATAAAAATACTTTAAGATCTTTTCGTTATAAGTTGATTAATGGACAAAAATGTCATCTTTTATATGCTCAATTTGTAGACCAAGACAAAATTTTGTCTTTCCAAGATCTTTCATTTCAATTTTTTTCTTCAAATAGTTTACTGCTTTTGAAAGCTCTCCGGGAGTTCCAATGATATTTAGATCATCAACATAAATAGCGATTATAACAAATTCAGATCCAGACATTTTTGTAAAGACACAAGGACAAACCAGATCATTCTTATACCCTTCTTTCAGCAAGTACACACTCAAGTGATTATACCACATTCGCCCTCATTGTTTCAATCCATATAAGGATTTTTGAATCTTTATTGAACAGGTTTCCCATAAAACTTTATAAGCTTCAGGCACTTTAAATCCTTCAGGAATTTTTATACAAGTTTCATTGTCTAATGTACCATACAAATAGACTGTGACAATATCCACCAGACGCATATTAAGTTTTCATTGACTGCTAGATCTATAAGATACCTGAAGGTGATTGCATCCACCACAGGAGAATATGTCTCCATATAATCAATGTCAGGACTTTGCAAAAATTCGTGTGCCACAAGTCGTTCTTTATATCTAACGACTTCATTTTATCATTTATATCCCACTAGCTTTATTCCTTCAGGTGTTCGAACTATAAGTTCGAATACTTCACGTTTTTCAAGTGAATTTAATTCTGCCTGGATTGCATCTTTCCATCTTGACCAATCAATTCTCTGTCTACATTCATTTCCATATCGTGGTTCAAGATCCTCATCTTGTTGCATTATTTCAACAGCAACATTATAAGCAAAAATGTTATCAACAATAATATTATTTCGATTTTACCTTTTTCTCGTAGAGATATAACTTATTTAAATCTCTTCATTCTTATTATTTTCAGGTACCTGGACCTCCTCCAAGGTCTTATAATTTGTTATGTACCATGGCTCTTTTTGAGCAATTGCCTCCATATTATAATCTCCTAGATTATTTGCTCCTATTTTTTTTTGAGAATTTTTATCTTTGGAACCGGTTGTCCTACCACGTTTCAAGCGTGGTTTAGACTCATTTACATTTTTAGATTATTCAGCTGGAACATCAATACGAATAGGAGCATTAGTTGCTGGAATATGTGACTTAGTCACCTTTGATATGTCAGTGAATGCACCTGGCAGTTGATTTATAATATTTTGCAAATAAATTATCTTTTGAACCCTATGTTCACATTGATTTGTTCGAGGATATAAATGACACAATGATAATGCATTCCAATCTATCTCTTTTCCCAATTGCTTATTTTCTCCCCCTAATGTTAGATATATTGATTCATCAAAATGGCAATAAGCAAATCTTGCAGTAAATAAATTCCAGTCATATATTCCAAATATTTTATAATAGAAGGAGATAGATACCCAACATATATCCCCAATCTTTTTTGGGATCAATCTTTGTGCGTTGTGGTGGAGCAACTAGAACATATACCGCATATCTAAATATTCTAAGATGGGAAATATTTGGCTCATGGCCAAAAGCTAATTGTAATGGAGACTTCATAATAACTTGTGGACCTGATCCGCAAAAGAGTTGTTGCATGCAGAATAGCATGACCCCATGCCGAAATGGGAAGTTTTGTTCTCATAAGCATTGGTCTAGCAATTAATTAGAGGCATTTGATCAATGACTCCGCTAGACCATTTTGAGTATGAACATGAGCAACTGGATGCTCAATTGTTGTCTCAGTTGATATACAATAATCATTAAAATCTTGGGGACATAACTTCACCAACATGATCACGACGAAGTGTCTTAATTGCATAATCTGGAAACTGTGCTCTTAATCTTATTAATTGAGCCAGTAACCTCGCAAAGGCCAAATTGCGGGTTGATAACAAGCACACATTTGACCATCTTGTAGATGCATATATGAAGACCATATAATATCTTATTGGTCCGCATGGAAGGTGTATGATCCCACATATATGATCCTGTATACGTCTCAAAAATGCAGGAGATTCAACTCTAACTTTAGTTACTTATGGTGTAATAATCAGTTTACCTTGAGAACATGCAACACAAGAGAATTCTTTAGTTTGAAGAATCTTTTGGTTCTTCAATGAATGACCATGTGAATTCTCAATTATCTTGCGCATCATATTATAATCAGGATGGACCAACCGGTCATGCCAAGTAATAAAATCATTAGTAAGCCCTTTGTTTATTATGGCATGTGATTCGACTACACTAATATAGTGTAGTATAACCCGGATAAAAATGCGGGAAGCTTTTCAAGAACATACTTATTTTCCTCTTTTATTGTAGTAATATAGAGGTATTCAATCTTTCCTTAATTGGTGGTGTCAATATGATAGCCATTTCGCGAATATTATTGAAACTCAACAAGTTTCTTTAAGACCTACTAAAAAATAATGTATCATTAACGACCAATATAGTTCCTCCTAGTAGTAATAAAGTCGCTCTTCCAGAACCCTCAATTAAAAGCTTACTACCAGATATTGTTATGATATTGGCTTCTTTCATAAGTAAATAAGATATATCTTTTAATACGGTGTGCGTCGTAGCACTATCAAGAAGGCATATTTCTTCTTTATTATTCATACGACCAACTGAAGACTGTGAAGTTTTTATATTCTTCATAATAAAAAAGAAAAAAAATACATCATAAGTAATATTGAAAAATTTAAGAACAAGAGAAATTATACTTAGGAAAGTAAATACTGAAAGCATATTTATTCAAAATATGAACTTTATAAAAAAAATAGTTATTCTTATAATTTTTCCTAGTAATAAGTCTTCAGTTATGATGCTCAAAGAAGTCTTCAGCTTGTAAACGAGTAATTTCTCCAAGGCTTTTAAAAATATCATCTTTATACGCAAGGTTTATTTTAACTTTATCATGATTATTCATAGGGCCCACTTCAACATCATTTTGAAAGGTCAAGTGAGTCTCAACTTTATTTTGTTTTCCTTTTATGGAGGCTTGATAGAGTTTGACAAAATGTTCAGTTGTACGACAAATTTGTGCACAATGATTTTCATATCACATCGGTGGCAAATATTATCTTTGCCTTTTGAAGGATTATTCTGAGAACCCTTATTGTTCTCTTCTTTATAACGACCACCACCATGGCGATTATAGCCACACCCACGTATATTTATACGGCACGATAATTATTTTGTCTTCTTTCAGACTTTGGATCTATCTCTACCATATTCTGGAAATAAAGCTGATCCAATCGGGCGAGCTTCGTGATTTTTCATTAAAAGACCATTATGTTGTTCAACCACCAAAATGCATGAAATTAACTCAAATTTTTTGTTAAAGTCCTTTTCACGGTATTGCTGATGTAACACCATATTTGAGGCTTGAAAATTGGAAAGAGTCTTTTCCCACATGTCCTCATCATTCATATGTTTCCCACCTAATTTTAGTTGGAAAATTATTCTATATATAACAGAATTATATTCACTTATGGTCTTATAATCTTGTCGCCGTAAGCGCATCCACTCATGACGAGCTCTTGACAATATCGTGGCCTTTAGGTCGTCAAATCGTTCCTTCAAACTAGTCCATAATTGAATGGATCTTTCAAGGTTAAATATTTACTTTTTAACCCCTTCACCGAGATGATGGCGAAAAAAAATTATGGCTTTCTCCTTATCCTGAGTTGATGCTTCATTTCCTTCTTTAATAGTGTCATCAAGACCTTTAGCGTCAAAGTGAATTTCAGCATCAAGTACCCATGGCAAATAATTATACCCAGATATGTCAAGTGCTACAAAATCAAGCATTGACAAATACGACATAATGAAAACTATCATAGAAAATAAGTGAATTAAAATGATAAAGTTTATTATCAATGCATACCATTTATAGTTATAGAGCAGTATACTAAATCATAAAATTAAGAGAACATGTGTTGTTACGTCATTATTTATCATAGTAAATTAATGTATAATCTTTAATTATACTATGTATATTAAATGCAATCGTATAATTACTAACTTCAATAAGCTTAATTAATAAAGCATCATTTATGTCTATTGCTAAGTCTACTGTCACATTTTATGTTTGCTCAAATTTTTTAATAACTACCATCGTAAGGTAAATTAACACTAGATAAATATCCTCACCCATGTGCAAGTTTTATATAATAAAACAACACAGTTTTCGAAATAGAAAATGAAAAAATAAATATTAATTCAATAGCATATATAGTTATGGTTAAATGGATTTATTTTATCATCTTTATTCTAACTAATATGCTAACTTTTTACATTAAATATTTAACAGATGATTGCATACTTTACTAAACTAGGATTGTATAGAAATTAGTGAAACAACATTCAAAATTGAATCTGAGCACAAAATCAAAGTTATTAATAGCCTTCTACCATATATATATATATACATACCGGATGAAGAAGTAGACTCAACTTCAAAAGACGTGAATGAAATTAGAGCCTCGTGGAGCAGGCAAAGTAACTATGATTTGAGCAACTCGTGTTGAGAATGTGTTAAGAAATGAGAGCAAAATAAAACAATACAGTAATAGAGACAAAATATATAGGAGGAGAATATAAAAGTTATCTTATTCAAGTGTGGTTCTTGTGTGTCCTTCATAAAATAAAGTATACCCTATGTATACGAAATATGATACATGAAAGGTTATAAGAATACATCTAAATGTTACAAATATTAAGCGGTGAATTAACTAATTACATGAACTCAAATGGTTCACTCAAATGGTTCATGAAATAGGGATGTATGGAGTATTCAATGGACATCTATTTTAATATATTCATAACATAGCAGTTGTTTTAGATTTCTTCTTTTCTATGCGGATCATGTTTTCTCAAGCACGTGCTTCATGGACTTGACCAACAATTTTCCAGCAGAATATAATCAGGGCCTGTACCAAAAGAGACAAGGTTAGAAATGAAGATATTTGAGGTAAAGTGAAAGTCGTATTGTTGATAGACAAGATGTGGAAAGTGAGGTCGAGATGGTTCAAGCATGTAAAGAGGAGATGCATAAATGTACCAGTAAGGAGGTGTAAAAGATTGGCTTTGGTAGGTCCAAGGAAAAGGTATAGGCAACCATAAGAAGTATTGGGAAAAGGTAATCAGGCAAGACAACATGACCTTTAAAAGGAAGGCATGGAGGGCGAAAATTAGTGTAGAAAGTTAGTAATGTATCCCTTTGCTATACACAATAGTTCTAGTATTATTCTCGTATTTTCTTATCCTCAAACTTTTATTACTTCCTGTTGTTTTCTTGCCCAGTTATCTTATTAAATGTTATAAAAGCGCAAAGATATACTACATTCCGGTTATTTGCATCATATGACTTTTTCAGGCTAATCTTTAAATTCATCCCTCTTAGCTAGGAGTGACAATTTGAGCCCAAACCCATCTAACCCGCCCAACCCGCCCAGAGATTAATGGGTTGGGCTGAAAATATTTTAGCTCATGGGTCAATTTGGGTTGAACCCAAGTTAACCCATTATTTTTTATGACCCATTCTGACCCATTTAGCAGCCCAAATACAACCCATGAAATTCACCCAAAATAAAGAGATCTCAACCCAACTTATCTAGAAATTTACTTAGTTGCCTCAATTTTACAATTTTTTTATATTTTCGTTTTTTTTTTCTTTTTTTCTGCACCTCCCACTCACCCACCATACCCCCTAACCCCACCCCCACTCCCACCCCACCGTGCGCAAACCCCCTCAAATTATTTTTTTACTTTTTTATTTATTTTTAATTTTATATTTTTTTTGTTTTTCTGCCCCACCCACCCACGTGCAAAACCCACCTACCCACCCCCCCACCCCCAATTTTTTTTTTGTATTTTTTATTCTCTATTTTTTTAAGTTTTTTGCACCACCCACCCTCGCCCCAAAAAAAATTACTTTTTTTGTTGTATTTTTTTTTTCTGTTTTTTTTTTTGTGCACCACCCACCCCACCCCTGCGCAAACCCCCTCAAAATTATTTTTATACTTTTTTTTGTATTTTGAATTTTCTGTTTTTCTTCACTACCCACCCACCTTATCCTCTACCCCTCACCCTCCCCCACCCCACCCCCACCCGCAAAATATTTTTCAACTTACCCATTTTAAGGTAAAAAGATTTTTTAATGTAAGATGAGCATGATTCAAAAACATGGGTCAAGTTGGGCGGGTTGGGTTATGACCCATTGTTTAGCCCATCTTGACCCAGCCCATCTTAGCCCAAGTACACTTTGGGCTGGGTTGGGTAATGACCCATTTATTGACCTAACCCATCTTGACCCGCCCAAATTCAGCCCAACCCGTCCATTTGCCACCCCTACTCTTAGCATGTGGCTGAATTTCACCTTGAAAATTGATTGAGAAATTACAATTTTCACCGACAAATTTAGCCTATCAAACATGTAAAGAGGAGATGCATAGATGCCCCAGTAGGAGGTGTAAAAGATTGGCCTTGGTAGGTCCAAGGAGAGGTATAGGTAACCATAAGAAGTATTGGGGAAAGGTAATTAGGCAGGACTGACACAACTTCAGTTTTGAGAGGACACGACCTTTAAAAGAAAAGCATGAAGGGCGAGAATTAGTGTAGAAAGTTAGTAAAGGTGTTGAGTGTATCCCTTTGCTATACACAATAGTTCTAGTATAATTCTCGTATTTTCTTATCCTCGTACTTTTATTACTTCCTATTGTTTTTCTTGCACAGTTATCTTATTAAATGTTATAAAAGCACAAAGATATACTACATTCGGGTTATTTGCATCATATGACTTTTTCAGGCTAATCTTTAAATTCATCCCTCTTAGCAGGTGGCTGAATTTCACCTTGAAAATTGACTGATAAATTACAATTTTCACCGACAAATTTAGCCTATCAGGCTAAGAGGAGTGACCTCAGAAAAAGCCGTTTGAGGAAAGGACCCTTGCGGGATGTCTGAATACCTCATCTCCCTCGTCATTAAAATTTTGATTCTAAAATGGGTTTGACTCTTAATTTATTCCTGGAGAAGAACCAAAATCCTATATAATGAAGGACTTTACCATTTTTTTAGCGATGAGAAATGTGCTCCCAATATATTCCAAACAATATATGTGTGCTTTTAAGCTGTATTTACAGAGAAGCCATTATGCCAACAGAGCAACAGAGCAACAATTACAATCAGGACATGAATCTTGATACCAATAACGTTAAACTTCACTAATACCAACATCAAATCACTATTTACAGACAGGACATGAATATTGATACTGATAAGGGTAGCATTACTAATACCAGCATCAGAGTGTGAGGCTGCAAATTCCATGGCGTTTATGCACTAAAACCCCTGTGGAGGGAACTCCAAGTATTGGACGGGACGCTGGGACAAGCTTGAGCTGATGCCTCCACCATCTGCTCCATCTTAATTCCAGCATTACAGATATTGGCGATGGATCGCATGTGCTTCATTCCATATTGGGATAACGATCCACAGTGTGTCTCAAATGTTCTTACCTGCACATAGGATAAATTAGTTTGATTTCCGAGGCATAGAGCAACAAAAAATTAATTATGTTCCATGCATACAGTCGAGCTATGATGATGAAATAAGCTTTTCCTCCCTATCTGTTCCAAATCTCAAAAATTAAGCAACTCTATGATATTGCAGCTTTTGTACTTACAAAGGATTTCAGGCAGCTCCAGTCATCAACAAGAGGTTGACCTACAGGCCGAACACGCTTCATCACCTCAGGACCTTTTTGAATTCCAAACAGAAGCTTACCAACAAGAGTCATGCTGTTGTCTAGGTGCATTCTGTGTGACATAGCTTCAGTGAATTGTTTCTGAGCTTCAACTTTCCGAGCAGAGCCTTCAGGAGCCTTGCGGAACTGCCAGAATTGGAGGGAAAAACATAAAAATCAGCAATAAAGCATTTCACATCAAGGCACAAAGGCTACTCAGCACTCAGCTCAGCATGGATGGATATCATAAGCAGCCAAATTAGGCTCCAACTTTCGGTAATGCAGCAAATTAATTGAAAAAACACATAAACCCCAAGAACTAAAATATGTTTCTTTGACTAAACTCTTACTCTAAACTGCATCTCGATCATGTAATATTACTTGTATCTCCAAACCAATCAGTCTATCCTCAATGTCAATAGAAGGAATCTTCCAGTTTCCATCAATAAAAAGACAAAAAGGAATCTTACAGCATCTTAATCTCAGAAATGTGAGCACCAAAATGGAAATGCTTCTATAAACTTTAAACACCAGAATAATGTGGCATATCCTCTCATTTGGCTATAGACCTCTATAAAGCAGTTAAGCAACCAGGTTTATTTTCAAATGCCTGAGTTGTGCCTTGTCAAAAAATTATCTCATTGCAGCTTAGCACGACCTTGGTACACCATCAATAGATTTCCCGGATTAGACTAGGCCAAGAGCCAAATAATTGGGCAGACTGCCCAAGGAAAGCCAAAAGACTATCTCTGGGCGACGAGCCAGCTTGCGCGTATCTTGTCTATTCTACTGAAAACCCGCTACCTCGCACCAGCACAGGTACCAGGTTACACTGTCCACTAAGGCTTAGGAAGATGGGAAGAAAGCACCTACTGTTTTTCTGCCTTTGCTGGAATTCAAACCTGAGAAATCAAAGACTATCTTTTCCTACTTTACCTGTTGAGATATCAATTAAATTCCTTTGGAGTTAATATCTTTAATTGTTAGCCCACATTAACCAAGTTGTCTCAACTATTGAATTTTTTAAATTATTTTAAAAAAATAACAATGCTCCTTTGATCCTATTTTACAATGTTTGACCAGTCATGAGTTTAAGATGTTAAATTGACATGTGTTATATTATTGGAAGAACTTATTAAATTAATAATTGAAAAATTAGATAGCATGGCATCAAACATTAATATTAAGATAATGAATGAAAAATAGTTTTGGTGGAGAAAAAGTAGCATCAAAGTTTTTTTTTTCCATGAGGAAAAAAGTAGCATTGAAGTTTAAATTTTGAATTTAAATGAATTTGAACTCTTGAATGGAGTGAAAGTTGTATAGAATATGTCACTAGTGAAATTGCGTTCAAATAATTTGGGATATTTCAAAATGGAGAATGTCATATAAATAGGCTAGAATCTTGTCGAAAGCAACTAAACCACCTTAATATGGTTATATAACAAGGTACTCGGGGTGCCACCATGGAGCGAAGATACTCTTTTAAGAAGAGACAGTGTTAACTAATGTGCTTCAAGACTCAAAACGGTTTATTTCCTGCTCGTTTATAGCTATTTTGATATCTTTGCTTCTTATATTTAATGCAAACTTATTTTCCTCGAACTCCGGAATCTCTAAGTTCTACCAAAAAAACACGAAAACTGTAAGAGCATACCTTGTCCCAGAAATGCAAAAGATCTGCGTCACGCTGGTTGACAGCCTTTGATGATGCCCGCAAGGAATTATCATCTACATAGGTGTAGTTATCATTTGCAGGATTTGTACCCATATACATGAACAGAGAATCCATACTCAGTTGTAGATCACCAAATTGCAAGACATGGGAACCATAAGCAGAATTTCCATTAGCAGTTCTCTTTTTGACCTGCAAAAAACCAGCAATAGAGACATAACTACCCAAAATAATTATAATGACATCATAATAAAGCATAGAGAGAAACTACATCATCAGATAGTTAGTCGTGAAACCCCATTCTTCTTCTCACTTTTAATAACTGTATAACATTTCCTTCAGGATCCTAAATTCCTTATATTGTTATTATGTTTACTTTTTAAACTAGAACATCAGCTAGATGACCTAATTGTCAATGTCCACAAGAACTTACCAGGTGATACTGCTGCCTCAAATTTTCAGTCCGCAAATTGTGCATTTCACTGCTCAGAAATATACATATATATACAAAATGAGTCAGCAGTAAAGTGTTGGGCTAATAAGATCATTTATAAGCTGAATTGTTACTCTTTAAACTTAGAATCCAGAGCATAATGTAAATTCCAAATTTGAAAAGACAAGTAACCGAAACAGAAGTCTTCATATAACAAGTCCCTCCTTGCATTGGCAAGTCACAACTCACATGCACGTCATTTTGTTAGCTGTTCGCACATTGGGATATAAGAATAGTTCAACCTCTAAGACTTGAGGAAATAATAAATCAAGAGATCTGAAGAAATTCAGACAATGCCAGGAGAAAAAGGACAAGCACCACCCTCATAGTCATTAAAGCATAGGACAGCTAAAACTCAACATCATGCAGCTCTTGACATTGGTAATTACAGAAATGGTTGTCAAAGTTCAGAAAGCTGCATGTACCTGTCCTCCATCCAGGAAACAGCATACAAGTCACCCAGGCAGGTCTCATATCCAGGAGGAAGACTAGGATAGTCCCCAGGACAATAGGTGCCCCAGCTGCTCTCTACAGCATTTGATGCTGTTGTGGCATAAATATTTAGACCATTAGGAAGAAGACCCTCAAAGATACTTCCGGACTCACAAGCTTCAATGTAAAGTACCTGGAAATAGTAAACAGAAGACGGAAAAAAAGAAAGGAAAAATGAGAAAGGGACTTCACAAATTATAAGAACTGCAATGAATATAACAGCTCACCAAGCTTTTATATGTCCCAGAGGCATGCTTCTTTTTCAACACATCAATCAGATCACTTGCATAGAGATAAGGATTGGTAGGCATCCCTAGTATACAGTATAGCAGACATGTGAAAACTGATTATAATGTATCCACCCATAATTCAATAAACAAAATTTATGACAATATAAGAGACTGACAGAAAGAATGCAACAGCACCCAAGGGTATGGCCTAGTGATCAATGAAGTGGATGAGAACCATGAGGTCTCAAGTTCGAATACCAGTGGAGACAAAAACACTAGGTGATTTCTTCCATCTGTCCAAGCCTTGTTACTGGTGGGAGGTGGAAGGTATCCCTTGGAATTAGTCGAGGTGCGAGCAAGCTGGCCCGGACACCACGGTTATAAAAAGAAAAAGGACAGTAAGCATGCAACAAACGGGACACTCTACCTAATACCTTTGTCTGTTAAAATCATGTCCAATATGGTACCACTTATTGATCCACACAAATAATAGAACTACAGACAAAGGTGCTCATTTCATAGCTTGACGACTGAAAGTGAAGGTGGTTCATGAACAGACACTACAAAGAGACAAGTTAGATATATATTATGTTTAAACTTTGTACTGGTGATTTCATCCACAATAGATGTATGTCTTACAAAAATCAGAGATGTAATTGCCAATTAGGATGGAAGAGGAAAGGCGAAGTTTGTGAAACTGGAACCATGAGCATACAGTCGTTCTGTTGGTTTTCCCAGAGATGCTTTGCCTGATTCTTTTAGTTAGGGGAGAGGTTGCACTAGGGGTTGATTACCACAAGTTTTATTGGTGAATCAATCGGCAAATTGAACTTAATTGGAAAACAGAATGTTCAAAGGCATAAGCAGATTCAACTTATAAGAACCAGAGATGATATTAAACAAAGATAATTTGCCTTCCTAACTATAATAGACATCATCTGCTTGTCAAACAGTACAAAGCAGTGAGGCAATGATCATTCATATTCAATAGACAGAAAGGTCTTGAATTGAAGGCTTAGATGCAAGCCTTAATATAAGGTGATCAATATAAAAATGCGAGATATAGAAAACAAGGCAAAATCCCAAAGAGAGATAAATAAGCTACTTACCAAGCACCCCAGGGCCACCATGATCACTATAGAATACGAAAATATGATCATTCGGACCACTATCCACCACCTTTCCACTACCTCCAGTAAGAGCAGTTTTGTTACCAAGGAGAACAGCCAAAAAGTTGTCCACATTAACATCATCTCCAGTATAATCCTGCCTCAAGGAATAGCACATGAGACAAGAGTATGATTTAGGTATATACTAAAACATGACAGAAAAACAACTACCTTAGGGACTCCTTTGTAGACATCCTCGCCAGCAGGACTATTAATGATAACTCCTTGTCTTGGGTTCTCTTCATTATAAGCAATGTCATCATACATGAACACGATAATATTTTCATCTTTGAGACCACCTTTTCTCAACAGCTGATACGCGTGGCATACATCAGCCTGATACAAACGTCAAGGTTGACAAGGCTTATTAGTAAACACATGAAAAGAAACTATGAAGACACTCCGAATTGTTACAGTTAGGAGCAGGTTTATTCCATTCCCTACAGTCCCAAATCTGATTTATCAAAAAGAAGGAAATGGTGTCTTAGCAAAAATCTTTACGAACTGATTTTTTTTCCTAAAGTTGTCTTGATGAGATGAGTTTCACAGGCTTTACAAGCTACCAAACGTATTTCTGGTAAAACTGCAGTGCAACAAAAAGGCTTCGTTTGTCAAATGTACCACAAAGTATGAGGACTTAAAATAAGAAAAGGATCACATTCCAAACTATCAAATTACCGAATCCAGCTCTCTTTATTTCTTCAGTGGGCATGACAACATTCATATGAAAGCGGTCCCTCATACAAAGTGCTCGAGAACAAGACAAAAAGAAGAAAATCAACTGAGAAAATTTCTCTCTTGTGGTAGTCACTAGTAATGACCTGTCCCATGGGCATACTAATTTTAGATTAGTAATCATGAAGTTCAGCTTTTCCAAGTATTACACTGCGTCAAAATAATTCTCACATTGCATACCTTTTAATTTTAACAAGTGCAGTGTAACCAAAATCCAAATTCTAACAATTTTAGTATAACCTTTTACTAGGTTGTCGAGCTCTGCCTACTTTACATCCAATGAAAAGCCTAGAGCTTGTGAACAAAATATTTATACAATCAGTTCACTTTATAAGGTAATTACAGATAAATCTATGACAAACATTAACAGATGACCTGGTAAAAATGGTAATTAACCAACTATAACAGGTTAAATTTCACAAATAGAGTAAAAAGTTCATTACATTGTTACAGTGTGATATAACTTAAATCCTATATGAAGAAACATCAGAGTACACGTTTCTAGCTCGCCAGCTCAATCAACCAAACAAAAGTTAAATAAAAACATCAACATATATTTACTGAAAATTTTCCTCCGTATTTTCACCAAAATAAGCAAACCATCTATGTACATATTATTTCAAAAAATAAAAGGTACTACTTACATCCAGATAATATAAACAACAAAATAAAATAGATAAGAAGGAAAACAAACTCGTGCTCATCAGAAAAGTAAAAATTTCAAAGAAAAATAAAAAGCATTTTCTAAAGGCCAAATAGTCATAAGAATAACCTGATGTCTATAATTCCAATAACCATTTGATCCGGCAAGAAGGACGGCCCATCTGGTTCCAACAGAGTCATCGGCTTCGTCGAAGAACCTGGAAGCTTCCGACGGAAGTTTCAAAACATTACGCCCGTCGGCGGCGGCAACGATCGAGAGTCCGACGAGGAAGAATATTCCGGCAACGTACGAAATCATTATCAATTGGTAATTAAAAAGGGAAAGCTTAAAGGTTCTGTTATTTATAGCAAGTAATTACAGATAATATCCACAGTTCACTTCAATTAGAATATTCAGAGAATTTAACGTGGACGGCTGGGATTGGTTGAAAGACGCTTTCGTGCTTTCTTATTATAATAATCATCATCATGTCTTTTTGGTGGGTCCTCTGACAAATATTTTAAAGCCAGAGAGTGGGTGAAGGACAAGTACTAGTGAAGAAGTTTCGTCGGTAGAGACAGATTACCTTTTGCAATTTTCCCATTTTAGAGCCCGTTTTATTTATTTAAAACTTACTTTTGACAAAAGTGGTGTGTGTATCCAAATAAGTGAATATACTAATTGAAAAAATATTAAATAATATGTTGATTTATAAAATAATGCTTAATGCAAATACTCATCAGATAAAACTAAAAAGAATATTTATGATAAACATAATTAAACAACACATTCACTTAACCCCAATTTTGATAAACGCATCTCACAAAAATACTATAATCAATTTGAATATCAATATATAATTTTTTGTTGCTAATATACCAAAATATTTATTATAACCGTTCACGATTTTTCAAAATATTTATCACACAACGCAAATTTAAAAATTGAACTTCGAGTTTTTTTATAGATTAGAGAATGGAGGATAAATTGAATAAGTATAAATGTAAAATATAAAAATGACTTACATTGAGTTAATATTTGCAATAAATGATTTAATATTAACAACTACAAAGAGTCATTTTTTGGCAGCAAAACTGCAAAGAATCAATTGCTTGAATGAATAGAAAATAAAAGAAAAATAAGTAACGTCGACTCATTAGAATATAGTTCGTCTTCATTGTCTCAATCTCATTTTCTTTAAGTGTTTTTTCAACTAACCTGATTCTAATATTATATTATGATCGATTTTATTTTCTGATTCCTTTTACGCTCATCTTCTTATAGAAATAAATTCAACTACTCAAAAAGTTATGTTAACTTGAAAAATAATTTTAATTATATAAAGAATTTAGAAAAATTGAATGTGTTCTTTTCTTAATTAGTTATCTTAAAGAATTAGTTATTTATTTTTCAATACCGGAGGAAATAATTTATCTTTTGTTTTGATTCAAATTTTTAATGTTAACTCATCCTGAATTTGAAATATTTAATTTTAGTTATAATTTCATCGACCCAATAAGCATTATCTTTTTAAATAGCTGAAAATCCAATTACTATTTCACTTTTGGATCTTTGTATTTGCACGATTATTAGTGTTATTGACTTTCGTCAACCAAAGCCCCCACGCCCCCTAGCATTTTTTAATTTCTTAGTTATTTCTTCAAATTGTTGAGTGTAGTTTTAAAATATTATACAAAAATCGATGAATAGTTGAGTGGGAAAGGAGTTCAAACATAATATAAAAATATATTATAGTACATATATTAAATTGGGAAGAAATTGTTGTTACATTATATTGTTCAATTAACAAATTATAATTTATATTAAGTAATTTTAGTATATTTTAAAGTTCTAAAAATTAAATTATAATTTTACATAATTCAAATAGGAAGTATTGGATAATTTGTCATGATTTTGTGAATGGAAAAATATAAAATTATATTGTTTGGATTATATAACTCAAAGACGTAAAATCCCAATTTAATGCAATTGACATAATTCAAGAACAATTTACGATTATTTAATCTTCATAACTCAGTGAAAAGGGATAATATAATGAAACATCATATTTAGGAGAAACTTTAGTATAATAGTCAAGAACGTAAAAAAAAGGAAATAAACATAAATTTACATTCTCAAATAAAATCAAAATAAGAACGTGAAGTAGTAATGTGTAACTCGACAGACAAATCGAAGTCACATTTTTAGCTATTTTAAAATCCTCACTATTTCGATCTTTTCCTAGCTCTTTGATGTTTTGATATTTTTTTGTCCCTTACTTTTACTATAATTATGTTATATTGTTCAATAATGAATTAAAGAATTTGTATAAGGTAGAATTTTAATTGATTTTGAAGTCCTAAATATTAGAATTTTCTATATAGCAGAAATAAGGAAAGATTTGATAAGTAATACTTCCAATCTCCTAAATATTAGGAAATAATTTAAAATGACTATTATGTCTAAAGTGAAATCTAATTTTAAAGGGTAAAAAAGGCAAATGACATTTCGTTAAGAGTCTTCGTACTTTTAATATAGTATATATAGATTTTCCCAATAAAGCAATTTGTGTCTGGCCAATTTGTCTGAGTAGTGCTTTCTTTGTAAGCTCATTGATTTTACCAATCTTTTTAAAAAGCATTTTTAAATATCAAATACGACAAAAAAATATCGTTCAATTTGTTATTAGTATTACTAGTCTTTGGGCGCGTTGCGCGCGATCAAAAGATTTTATAAAATATTTTTGAGAAGGACAAATGTATCGTTTGTTGTTTTATCTCGGTATTATTAATCTAGAGATTGTTATTCCATATTGAGTATGATTTAAAAATAAATTGCAAAGATTAATTTTTACAAATCCATAGTCCAGCATAATACTCTGCTGACTATCTCAACCATCACCTATGCTACTGAATTATAGCATACCTTACTACATTACTTTCATACCAAAAACTGCTGCATTTGTTTTCTCTCTAGAAACTACTCTAATATTACATATATAAGCTATCTCTCGTGTCAATACTTCACAGCTACGTTATCTTTGTTCAAAAATACGCGTGTTCCTTTCCATCCATAATGCATACGAAGTTTCAGTAAACACCATTCTGAAAATGTTGGCCCTTCTTGACTTTCCTTTAGATTTTTTGATGATCCATTGAAGATGTTGATCCCAGTTGTGATTGCTCAGTTGATCTTCTTGAATCTACTTCCATACTTTGTTCCACAACTCTGTTGCATATGAGCATAACAAAAACAAACGATCTCTTGTTTCCAAATGTCCTTGGCATATAACACATTGCTGACTAATGTTCAATCCCTAACTAGCTAATCTGTCCTTGGTAGGTAATCTTCCATGTAACAATAACCATAAGCTGAAGAAAGCCTTTGGTCGAGCAGAGTTCTGGAATATCAAACTCTTCCAACTCACTCTTCGTAGGTCACCTAGTAACTGCAAGTATAGCTGTTTGATAGTGCCATTGTGATCATTTGAACCCTGAGCTTGTTGCAATATAACTCTTGAAGCAATTATCTTTCTGACCATCCAACTAGCTTGTTTTGGAATTGGCATGTTCTGTAACTGTTGATGTTTAACATAGTAAGCATTAATCCACCTGATCCACAACTTATCTTCTTTATGAGCTAAATCCCAACATACTTTAGCAATTGCTACCTTGTTCCACAAAAGTAGGTTGATGAGATTCAAACCACCAACAGACTTAGGAGTGCACATTTTCTCTCAAGCCACATAAGCCTTCTTAGTAATAGTGTTACTGCCAGACCATTATAGCTTCTGCACATAGCCTCAATCTTCTTCAGCACTTTGACTGGTAGAATAAACAACTGAGCTCAGTAAGCTTGAATGCCAAAAATTACATATTGGATTATTTGTACTCGACCAACATAGGATAGCTTCCTAGTAGTCCATGAAGAGATCCTGCATGTGATTCTATCAATTAAAGGCTGTCATTGGATCAATGCAATTTTCTTAGTAGACGAAGGAATGCCTAGGTATTTGAATGAAAGTTCTCCTTGTACAAAACCAAGGTGATCCAGAATCTGCTTCTTTACTTCTTGCTTCACTCCACCAAAGTATACTGAGCTTTTACCTAGGTTAGCTTGTAATATAGAGGCTTCAGAGAATTGAGAGAAATATTGATATAAAGTAACTATGGAAGATAAGTCACCTCTGAAAAATAGGAGGTCATCAGCAAAACTCATATGAGTTATGCCAAGTATTTTTGCATCTAGGATAGTATTGAAATGTGTTCTCTTTTTCCAGCTCAGTAAGTGATCTACTCAAATATTCCATTACAATAGAAAATAAGAAAGGAGAAATAAGGTCTCTTTGTCTGATCCCTTAGCAACCTCAAAAGATTCAATAGATTCTCCATTTATAAGAACAGTATAGCTAACTGTTTTAATACACTCCATGATCCATTTGATGAATCTATCAGGAAAGCCAATCTCCTTCATCACCTGTTGTAGAAAAATCCATTCTACCGAGTCATATGCTTTCTGAAGATCAATTTTAACCATGCACCTAGGTGATATTTGAGCTCTAGTATAAGACTTGACTAACTCATGAGATAAGATTACATTATCAGCTATCTTTCTACCAGGAACAAAACCAGATTGGGCTTCACATATTATACTTGGCATGATCTTTTGAAGTCTGGCAGCTAGAATTTTGGATACTCCTTCCATTCCAATTTATGTGAACTTGTTTGACTGGGCACGAAGTTTAAGAAAATATGAAAACTTTTGGAATTTGTGGTCCTAAACAAGTCAAAAAAGAGTCCAGAGTATTTGTGTGGTTATAAAAGCTTCTCATTAAGGGTAAAATTGTAAGTTTAAGCTAAATTATTTCCAAATTTAGAAAGGGGTCATTCTTTTTGGAACGGACCAAAAAGGAAATATGTTCACATAAACTGGAACGGAGGGAGTATCATTTTATACAGGACTGTGCAACAGGCAGTTGGCCTGTATTCCTTGATTGTGGTAGGCTTAGGAACTTTAGGTACTAGAGTAATGGTAGAGCAATTCACTGGTTTATACATCTTAGAAGTTAAAAAGAACTCTTTAACAACTTATTTGACTTGGATGTTGATGATGCTCCAGGCCTTCTTGAAAAAAATAGCATTATAACCATCAATTCCTGGTGATTTGTCATCTCCAATGGCTTTAAGACTCTCCATAATTTCTTGATCAGTTACTTCTGCACATAATTCCATTTTTTCCTGCTGAGTTAAAACAGGACCATTTGCCTTATACAGTCTATTTATGGCAGGAAGTGACTTAGTTGTTGAGCCCATTAATGATTTGTAGAACCCCAGAATCTCCCCCTTAATAGTTGTAGGATCAGTCACCCTATCACCTAAACCTGTTGTAATTTCTGTAGTATGTTTTCTTTGTGATCTCTCTTTCATAACTGCAGTAAAGTACTTGGTGTTGGAATTACCCAACTGAATCCATTTTGTTCTTGCCTTCTGCTGCAATACACTCTCTTTAATTAAAGACCACTTCTCAAGGTTGAGTAGTGTCTCTTTCTCCCTATGTAATAAGTCATCAGAATAAGTACTTGTAAGCTGCACTTGTATATCTTTCAGTTCCAATCTGGCCCTTTCAATTCTCTAAGTAATACCCTTGAAATCCTTAGCATTCAAAGACTTTAGAGGAGCTTAAAATGCTTTTAATTTTTTCCATATTGTCTTTAGAGAACCAATAGTATTTGAAGAGTTCCAAATAGATGCCACAATCTGAAGGGAATCTTCATGAGTAGACCATACATTGAAGAACCTAAAAGGAACCTTTCCAGTCCAAGAAGAGGTCGTTAATGCTAACACCATAGGAGTATGATCAGATATTTGAGGTAGTTCATAGATTGTCTCCACATGGCTCCAGGTCATCATCCACTCATAGTTACCAAAAACTCTGTCTATCCTGCTACTCACCCTATCAACTCCAAGTTGCTTGTTTGTCCAAGTATAATACTCTCCTTTCCAAGGCAGTTCTATTAGTCCTGTTTGTTGAAGACAGTAACTAAACTCTTGAACCTCTGAATAACTAACATGATTACAAGATAGTCTTTCATTAGGATATAAAACTGCATTAAAATCCCCTGCAACTAACCATGGTCTTGTGATACCTGTTGAGAGCTATTGCAAATTCTCCCATTGAGTTCTTCTTTGTTCTATCCCATTAAACCCAAACACAACAGTAAGATAACAATCAATATCCCCCTTTCTACTTCTTACTAGACAATGAATCATTTGAGGATCATCATTAATTCCAGTAACAATAAGATGGTTAGTATCCCATAACAATCATACCCTACCATTCCTAGCTTCATTATAATTAGCTAGCATACCCCATCCAGGAACAAGATACTTTGAAATTCTTTGAGCATTATCTTCTTTCACCTTGGTTTCCACTAATCCTACTAACTTTATTTTATTGCATCTAATATATTCCCTAACTTCCCTTTTTGTTTGTACCTTTTATTTACACCTCTAATATTCCAAAATAATCATTTCATTACTGATTAATGGTTCCAACTTTGTTCCCAGGTGGCACTTAATATTTGCTATTGGACACTGCTTCAAATCTATTCCTCACAGGAATAGGGGAAAGGGGAGGAAAATTTATGAGGTTCAACTCTGGGCTTTGAACAACTTTTCCTTTATCTTCCTGCCTTCCATCACCTTGATCCATACTTGGCTGGACACTCCTTTCCTTGGACTTTTGGATATCAGTTACCATACTAATGATAACTTGTTATGGTTGCTCAGCTAGTACTATTTCATTTTGCACAGGTGTTGTAAGTATTGGGGACTTGGTTCTCCATTCCTGTGTAATTTTGGGTTTCTTAGATTGATTATGTCGTTGTGTAACAGGTCTCACTTGGTTTGAGCATCTATGTCCCACTACTAGACACTTCTCACAGTAAGTAGGCTTCCAATCATAAGTAACATTTTGCAAAAACTTCTTCCCAGTTGGATCCATCACCCAAACTTCACTTGGTAACTCTTTAGTAACATTAGTCTCAATAAGCATCCGAGCATAAGAAACTCTAGTCTGCTTAGTTATACATTCATAAGCAAAAATAGGTCTCCCAATCACACTGGCTATCCTGCTTAATGATCCCACTCCCCAACAGGACACAGATAGCTTGGGAAATTTAACTCATAGTGGAATGGTCGTAGGTAATTCCTCAGTAAAATCAAAATCATTTGTCCATGGCTTTAGAATTATAGGTTTATTAGCTATTGAATAAGGTCCAACACACAGAATTTCATGAGCATCTTCCATAGTTTTGAATCTGATTATGTAGTAGCCTTCATCATGATAAAATAGATCTGGTTCTGGAACATGTGACCAATGTAAGTTGATATATCTCTTCATCACATTATACCCTGGGCCACCTCCTAAAATGTAAGCAATCAAAGCACATTTCCACTTGCTTTCTTCCTCCTCCACTTCCAGTTTGTCTAATTGAACCATAGGTTGCCCATCTACAATTAGCGGAGGAATATAAGACAATGACATACCATTAGTAGCAAATCTGTTCTTCTGAAAAAGTGTTGTCCATGATGGTTTAGATTCTTCTACTTTTTTGCTTATCACTACTGGTTCAACTAGTTTACTTGCTGAATCAACTTGATTCTAGGTTGGATTTTGCATGTTTATTGTTCAGTTGGTTGGAACTTTCATCGCAACTGGTATTTCCCCAATTGGTGCCGAAGATGTTAGATCCAGCTTCTTAGAGACGTTAGACAGGTTCAAAGCTGAGCCAATTGTACATGCAGAACCTCCAGTAGCTGGATCTATACTCTGAGTTGAAGCTAACGGAGTGGTTAATGGAGCTACATTCTCCATTAATGGCTGATTAACTGTCGTCAATAGGTGTGTCGTTAATGGATACTTACGAGGTCGTCCCCTTCCTCTTCCTTTTGCTATTGCTACAAGTTCGGCGTACGTTTAACTAACGCGTGCCGAGAGCATTTTGAATAAGAAGAGTCGTGCTTAATTAATAAATTGCAATTATAGTATAAATAATACTAATAACACTTGTATTGGAATAAAACATTGGACAACCAAACATAAGTAAAGCAGTGATTTACAAATATTGTGCGTTTGAGATGGCATCACGTAATGGAACCATCAGATTAATCTGTACAAAACTTCCTTTGAAGTTTTTCATAAGGTTTTTTCTTCAAAATTGTCCATGTAGTACTAAGCAAGGGAATCAGAACCTTAAATTCCAAATTCAGTCTAGTATTTATCCAATCGATCATTTTTAATGGAGAGGTACAATTACTATATTTCTTTCACTATATACAATTGTTCTACCATATTTATTCAGCTCACTTTGAGTAAAGGTCATCAAAGTTTTGTGCAGACCCTATTCTATTCTTCTCTCCCTTTTCATGAAATACTTTGATCCTTTTTTCCTTTTTCACATGTACTTTTCTTCTCTCTCATTTTTCATCCCTCTCTCACATTCCATTGTTGTGAAATCTTTGACATCATAATCCCTTATCATAACCATAAGATAATACTGACGTGCTTACTTCTGAAAAGATGAGGTACAATTACAATATATCTCTTTTGCATGTATTCGTATACAAGTAGGATGTCTTTTTCTTCCCAGCAATATCCAATTAATTTTACGAGATTCAGATTACCAAAATTTTCCCAAAAAGTTTACTTCAGCATGTAATTCTTATATTAAATAATTAATAATTGTTTATAGACTACAAATCTACCACAGAAAAAAATATTAACATGTGGTCAACCAACTTACTTGAGAGAAATTGTCATAAAAGCCTTCAAAAAACGTGAATTGGTCATGTGACCTCCTGTTTTCTTTCACAATTTCTTTTGGTTTGAAAAATGACTAAATGAGTGGGTTAAGAAGGTTGGGGCCTTTTTAACTTTTCCAAAACTTATGGGTCAGCTATTAAACTTTGAAAAATCTTTGTTTTCTTCATTTTCCTACCAATTTCTCTTTCTTCTCTCCTTCACTCACCCACTCGACCATAGTAGTTTCCGGGCGCCTCCAACAAGAATCAATCCACGATTTTGGGTTGAATTGTCTATATAGACCCAACAAACAATGTCTATTTTCTCTGAACTTTAAATTTTGGGTAAATCTCAAATCTTATTTTTTTCTGTTTCTTGCAACCATGATTTGGGGTTTGTAGAGGGATTCGTACATGTGCATTTGCAATTTCAATTTAGTTGTGTATAACCATATCTTATGTGTGAGGTCTCAATACAATATAACTACTAATATAAGGTAAACCCCAGAAACTGGTAAATACAGATTCATGAGCTACTACACGGAATACAAGTGTGAAACTGAACAATAAAATACATTGTCTGAACTGTAACAACGGTATGAAAGGAAAAGACAAGACAAACTGCGACCAAGAATGCAACTCTACCTCACCTCTAGCAGATAGTCCAACATGTAAGCCTACTACTGATAACTGGTCTCCACACATGGATCTGCACAATTAAGTGCAGAGTGTAGTATGAGTACAACTGACCCAATGTACTCAATAAGTATCGTAGATAAAGACGGCGAGGTAAGAGAAACACAAATTATTAAGTGATGCTAGCTATCACTTGTGTAGTTTCATCCTTTAAACCGGTACAGAACAATCATTGCATCAATTCATAAAGTTCAGTTTGAAAACATTAGTGTGTATGCGTATAGTTTCTCAAATACCCTGCTCAGTCAGTACTCGACATATATAGGTGATATGCATTTAAGTTAGATAAATGATCAAGAAAAATGCAAGTAAAGATGAAATGAAAAATACAAACGAAACACTGGCCATATTTCCTCAACTTTTCCATATCTGTACCAAACCATTGATCAACTTCCTCAATAACCGCGTGTACACCATCAAGAGAGTTACATGAGAGGGTGACCCTAGGGGGATGGATCTGTACCCACATGTTGCATGGACGTCACGTGCTAATAATAGAACTCGCACGGACAACTCATGTGCTGCACAGACAACCCATGTGCTAATAACATCAATATCTGGATCCGCACGGACAACTCACGTGCCAACAAATACAATCCGCCCGGCGCAGTCACATGCACAACAACACAATCTGCCCCCGCGTGGTCACAGGCACCCAATCCAATCATATCATACAGGAGCAAATAAACAAGTATACATGTATGTAGTGAATGAATAACAAATCTCATGCTCCTAGACTGGTATAAATGACATGCTAAAGTGTAGTCATGTGCAAGGTGTACTATCATAACTCAAACCGGCAATTTCCATAGAGAATAACATTTATCAGTTCATTCGAGGATTAAACCCCTATGTGGCCTCAAACATGGCTCGAATAGTTCACAACAATGTCATAGCATCATATCTTAAAGTTTAACAATTCCCAGCTTATTATAACCTAAGCACAACCCGAACATGAATAAATACCCTCGTGTCAACACATGGGCTCAACCCACACATGCGTGCAGCGTTCTGAACCATGTCTTTAAGGACAAGCAAATGGGGGTCATCATATTGACGCTCTCTGATGCGCTCATATAAAGAAGACCGAGAAATCACACAAGCTAGAGCCCGACTAAGCTCCATAACATCTATCTCAGGAATTGATTGTTCTAAGGTCTGAACATCTGATGCAAGCGGCCTCTCGCCTACAGGGATATATGCAAGGCTTCACATACTCACCGCCTTTCAACTCAAGGCATCGGCCACCATAATGGCCTTCCCGGGATGATACAAAATGGTAATATCATAGTCTTTCAATAGCTCCAACCATCTCCGCTGCCTTAAATTTAGATCCTTTTGCTTGAACAAGTGTTGCAGACTCCGATGATCTGTAAATACCTTGCAAGACACGCCGTAAAAATAATTCCTCCAACTCTTCAATGCATGGACAATAGCTGCCAACTCTAAATCATGAACGAGGTAGATCTTCTCATGGGGCTTCAACTGGCGTGAAGCATAAGCAATCACTCTACCATCCCGCATCAAGACAATTCCAATACCAATCCGAGAAGCATCACAATACACTATATATAAACCCGATGCCGAAGGCAAAACTAGACCTAAAGTTGTGGTCAAGACAGTCTTGAGCTTATGATATCTCTCCTCACACTCATCAGACCACCTGAATGGGGCACCCTTCTGGGTCAACCTATTCAAAAGGTCTGTAATGGACGAGAAACTCTCCACTAAGCGGCGATAATATCCTACCAAGCCAAGAATTCTCCGAACCTCAGTAGCTGAAGACGGTCTGGGCCAACTTTACACTTCTCAATTTTCTTCGGATCCACCTTGATTCCCTCACTGGACACCACTTTCCCCAAGAACGCCACCGAACTTAGCCAAAACTCATACTTGGAGAACTTAGCATAAAGCTTCTCCTCCCTCAACATCTATAGTACAATCCTCATATGTTGTGCATGCTCTTCCTGGCTACATGGTACACCAGGATATCATCAATAAATATTAAAAAATGAACCAAGATATGGGTGGGATACACTGTTCATCAGATGCATGAAGGCTGCTGGGGCATTGGTCAGCCCAAAAGACATCAAGAAGAACTCGTAGTGACCATAGTGGGTCCTGAATGCCGTCTTCAAAATATCAGAGTCTCGAATCTTCAATTGGGGATACCCAGACCTAAAATCAATCTTAGAGAACACTCTAGCTCCCTGAAGCTGGTCAAATAAGTCATCAATGCACGACAAAGGATACTTGTTCTTAATTGTAACTTTGTTCAATTGTTTATAATCAATGCACATCCACATAGTACCATCATTTTTCTTCACAAAAGAACCGGTGCACCCTAAGGCGACACGCTAGCCCGAATGAACCTCTTATCAAGAAGCTTTTGAAGATGATCTTTCAATTTTTTCAACTCTGCTAGTGACATACGATACAGAAGAATAGAAATGGGTTGAGTGCGCAACACCAAGTCAATACCAAAATCAATGTCCTTGTCAGGTGGCATACCCTGCAGGTCTGCATGAAACACATTCGAAAAGTCTTGCACTATTGGAACAGAATAAATGGTAGGAGTATCAGCACCAACATCCCTAAAAAAGGCCAAATATGACAATCACTCCTTTCCAACCATCCGTTGGGCCTTAAGATATGAAATTACCCTACTGGGAACATAGTACAAAGAACCTCTCCACTAAACCCTAGGCAATCACGGCATCGCCAACGTCACGATCTTATCGTGACAATCCAGAATAGCATGGCACGAGTACAACCAATCCATGCCCAGAATAACGTTAAAATCAACCATACTAAGCAATAAGAGATCAACTCTCGTCTCCAATACCCCAATAGTCACCATACATGATCGATATACGCGGTCCACAACAATAGTGTCACCCATTGCCGTAGACACATGAACATGTGTAACTAAGGAATAACATGGCATATCCAAATTACGAGCAAAATATGATGACACATATGAATAAGTGGAACTAGGGTCAAATAATGTGAAGGCATCCCTGTGACATACTAAAACAATACCTTTGATCACTGCGTCTAAAGCAACAGCCTCTAGCCTGGCGGGAAAAGCATAGCATCGAGCCTGACTGCCACCTGATCAGCCTCCCTCTCTAGGGCGACCTCTAGTTGTTTGAGCCCCACCCCGAGCTGGCTGAGCGGGTGGTATATCTGCTGGTGCTGGTATCATCGGCTGAGAACTCTGATGTGGAACTTTACTCAATAGTCTAGGGCGATCCCTCTTGAGGTGACTCAAGTCCCCGCACTCAAAACAACCTCTTCATTGATGGAGCTGCTGCCCATGGTAACCCGAGGAATTGCTTGTAGAAACCTGGGAAGATAAAGTATGGTAAGAACTATGTGCTGGTAACACACTGAATGATGACAGACCCGAACGAGCACTACAAGAACCATGGCTAATTGATGCACCACGATGAACTGGACAAGCCATCTGTGCGGGCCTATAAGGACGACCCTTACAGTGATGGGATTGTCCTTCAGAAGAAACACCACTAAAACCACCTGAACCACGAGTCCTCTTGGACTCCCTCTCCACATGCTCCTAATTATGAACCTACTCTAGGCGCCTAGCAATATCAACCACCTCACTCGAACCTAGCACCTGATGCAATCTCCCGAGTCATGATGAAACATAGTCCATAGTTGGGGCCGTCAATGAACCTCCTGATCCTATCTATCTCAGTGGGAACTAACCATATCGCGTGACGACCCAGCTCTAAAAATCTCATCTCATACTGGGTCACTAACATACCCTCCCGGCGTAGCTGCTCAAACTGCCTACGCAATTCCTCCCTACGGGTCTGTGGAACAAACTTATCTAAGAAGAGAACTCAGAACTCATGCCACGTAAGTGGTGCAGCACTGGCTGACTTACTCAACTCATAGGCCTCCCACTATCTGAAGGATGCCCCCCATAGTTCAAAAGTAGTAAATGAGACTCCACTAGCCTCTAGAAAACCCGTCGTGAAAAGGATCCGCTAGAATCTATCTAAGAAATCCTGAGCATCCTTTAACTCAGCCCCATTGAAATCTGGAGTCCTGAGCCTCCAAAAACCCTCTATCCTCTTCTGCTCCTCGTCACTCATAAGTAGACCCACATGGGCTTGAGCAGCTGCAACAAACATAGCTTGTAGTAGTCCCTGAACCACCTGCTCTAGAGTACAGGCGGCGGGAGTCTGATCACCTCCCCTGGCCTGAGAAGTGGTTGGCGTGACCTGAACTGAAACTGAATGACCAAGGCTAGTGCATACCGTCAATATCCGGGCCAAAGCCTCCTGATGGCCTGCAATCACAATGGGCACAACTAGGGCCTGAGTTGGTCCCACCGGCTCAACCATATCTAGTATCTGCTTTTGAGTAGGAGCAACTGGTGGCTCTACAGGTACTGATCTAGTTGCTGTATGAGCTGCACCTCAGCCTCTATCGCGGACCCCGCCGCTCGCGGCCCTAGCTAGTGGTACTGGTGACCATCTGTGCGATGAAATCACACGTGTACTCACCATCTGTGAGAGAATAGAATAATAAAATTTTAGTTTTTCGGAATCAATAAATCCGCATGACAGGAATACAAAAAAGTGAAGTTTCCTGATGGTTTGATAGCCTCTCGAAGATAAGTATAGAAGTCTCCATACCGATCCTCAAGACTCTACTAAACCTGCTAATGACTTGTAATACCTATGAACCTAGGGCTCTAATACCAACTTGTCACAACCAAAATCCCTACTCATTATGATGACGCTAACACACCAGCTAGGCAAGACGAACATGATAATGAAGGCAAACAGAGTAAAAAAATTTATAGAAATAATTTTGAGGTCTCAATACAATATAACTGCTAATACAAGGTAAATCCCCAAACAATGGTAAATAAGGAGTCATGAGCTTTTATAACGGAATTGTATTGGACTGTATTCATCTTCCTGTGGAGGATATCTGCTGTGTGGCCATTCCTCTAGGACCTTTTTCCATTGGATACAGATGTTGGTTTTCTTTGAGGTTATTGAGAGGAGCAAGAGTGATTTTATGTGTTCTGGATGAGTGGTTATCGTCATTTGTTGGTCCACCAGAGGTTTTGTTTTCTTGGACAAGAGAGGTTGGGAAAGGGAGGGATTGGAAATTACAACATGTTGGTAAGTAGGGGCTTCCTCTGATTCATTAGGAATAAGACTACATCTTTTCTGGGCTGCAGTGCTCAAAAAACGATTGTCATCAGGAGGCTCGGTAGGTTCATTAATATTGATTCCTGCATTTCATTCTCATAGCTTTTCTTCTTTTCTGACTGGATTTGTTCTTGATTTTTGTGGCTGAATTTGGAGATCAACTACAACATGAGCTTTTCCTTTAAGCAAGGCTCTTATTTGCAGAATGATCTTCTTCAGAGCTGAGGTTCTCAGAACCCTCCTCAATATCTACATTTTCTGATTGTTGGGCCATTTGTTTATCTGAATTTGAAACTGTGGTGGTAGGGGTTGATTGGTCAATCCTACGACCAGTCAATTGTGCAGAAGCACATGTGATCGGCTCTCACTCTCACTACTAAAGAGTAGGAAGATGAGGGTCGGTGCAACTTTTACCCGATAGGTCGGGATCGATTCCTCAGGGAGTTAATATTTGGAGTGAGTGTCTATGTGATCTAGTAGTGTCTCATGTTTCTAATTACACTTCTTATATTTTGTTGGTTTTCAAACTACAACTATGATTTATACTATGTTGACTGCAATTTAACTAACTAATTCGTTTTTGAAGTTGTTTTCTATAAGGATAAAGGCACTAGGGTTATGACTATCACCTATGCGAGTATTTAGCGGATTCCAATTTCTAAGGCAAGGATGTTAACGAACGGATAATGATATAACCAATGCACGAAATTGCCCACTCTATACCTCTCGGTAGTTTGAGTGGCTTTGCCCTAATTACCTCTCTCTCGAGGCCAATTGGGTGTCAAATAAGCAAGCAATTTAGGTTCAAGTAGGGTATTACTCTCTCGAGGTTTAACCCGTTAATTATGACTCAAGTATGGTTTTACCATAACCCATTGATTGGGACTATCAATCTCTTGATTTTGTCCCAATTCCTTGCTGGACCAATTTTCTAGACTCAAGTCCTCTTTATCAAGAAGGACCCAAGTCAATTGAAGGTCAATTAGTGTTTGCAACCACTAATTATAGCAAGAAAACCCTAAATTAGCCCAAATAACAAACACCCATAAACATCCAAGCCCTAATTTTAGAAACTCATTAAATACCCACACTAGGGTTGAGCCACAACCCTAGCTAATGAGTTTAGCTACTCATAATCAAAGATAAATTCAATGAAAGAGATGAAGTAAAACCCATATTAATGATTTATAACATAAGCCACAATGATTCAATGTTAAAATCTCAAGAAAATAGCAAAAAAAAGAAGAAGAACCCTATTCACGAGCTACTACTATTGCTGATACAAAGCTTAACCTAAACAAATTACAAAAGAAGCTATTTAAAGCCAGCTAGAATTTCGGACAAAAATACCCATGCGGGGCTACCGCGGATCGCATAAAAGTGACCGCGGTCCGCGGTGGGCTGCTTTAGTCTTCAGCTGCTGTGTCTCTAAAACTCTTGACCGTGGACCGTGGGAAATGGACCGCGGCCGCGGTGCCTTTTGACTTACAAAATAGGCCTCTGAATCATGCCACCGTGGTCCGCGAAAATTGGACCGCGGACGTGGTGGTCACTTGGTCTTTGAATTGACTCTCTGAACTTCACCACCGCGGTTCGTGGAGAATGGACCGCGACCACGGTGGGCACTTGAGGTAGGCATCTTGTTGTTCTTGGTACATGTGCAAGATTCACTCCTTTTCGAGCAGATTCTTGACTGATTGTCATCATTTTTGGCTCAATCCCGCAACAAGCACAACACATAAGCTTTTGGGGCCATTTTTTGTACAATTATAACCAAAACTTAAGCAAGAAAGGGCGGAAAACAAGGTAAAAATCCTAGTTATCAACTCCCCCAAACTTAAGCTTTTGCTTTTCCTCAAGCAAACAAAATAATCCCCACCCCTTTTTGAGCAATTCCGAGAAAATTCGGCTTTCCTAAGGTAATCTCTTATAGCATCAATTGGGACTAACAATTGCCCTTAATGCAAATGAATCATTAACAACATTTGACCTTTTTTTTTAAAACCATGAATTCAAGTGCGACACAAGAGCATCAAGAGTTGACACGACTCATCAACAAAACTCTAACTATCACTTTGGTCATTGTGGAACCTAAACTCATACTTCTCAACTCTCCCTAAGCACCTCACTTTAGCATTGTAACGCTCAGAACGAGGAAAATGGGAGTTCACTCATCTCTCTCAAAGAAAAGACTCAAGTCCGGCTCAAAGTACCATAGGCTTGCCCCTTATGTAAGTCACCACTAATGTAATTTTCATTCAACTCGATATCATATAGGGCTTTTGTGGGCACATGATGAAGGCTTTTGGTCAAGGGTAGGAAGTATTTGGTCAGAGTGAGTTATATCTTTCCTTAAGCACTTCATTTTTGTTTCACATTTTCTTGACTCCTTGAGTCATTTAACTCTTTTCAAAGGGTTGGAGAGACATACTGGCATACCTTTTTTTTTTGTTCATTCAAATCACTTTTCTCCTTTCTAAGCATTCCGCACCTTTAATCGCATTTCTTTCATTGATTCCTTTATTTCTTCTACTTGTTCATCCTTTTTGGCTTTTTGATGTTTCTTTTCTTTATTTTTCATTGCCTTTCCTTTTCTTTCTTTTGTGCCTTCTTTTTCACTTTATTGCATCCCTCGTCTCTCCCCCAAACTTATGCTTTTGCCTAGTGCTAAGAAAAGATTGGGTGCCAAGAGAGGGTCAAAATGGGTAAAGGCTTGTAGCATGGTTTTTGAAAGAAAAAGGTTTAAGGCTCAAAAGGGTTGACTAGGCAAAATTGTCATTGGTAGGCCATGGAAATGTTCATACACTATTCGGATCAAGGAGAGCCTATAATCACTTCTCAAGTCAAACTACACTTAGGATTTCGCCTAGACAAACATTCAGGGCAAGTTCTAGACTAATGGCACGGGACTTGAACTTGCAATTCAAACTCTCACCACTCAAGCTATGGTATTTCTAAAGAAACATAGTTGGGGGCCCACAACGACCTTAGTCATGCTTTAAGCAACACAATGGTCCCGAAAAATCACTTGATGATTATTGGCCAACACAAGAGTCTCAAGATCACAACTTTCACCATCCTAAACACAACGATTTGTTTTTTACCATGGGATCAAAGGCAAATGTGTTAGGCCCAAGTGAAGCTTTTCTTGAGGCACCTTTATTCACTAACTATTAAAAAGAAACAAAAAAGAAAAAACAGACTCAAACCCTTAAGAAGGTCGTCACACCATCCATCTTCGGTTCACACAAATTCCACCTTTGGAAAGAACCGTGGCGTTAAGAAAACCAAAGGCTTATTGCACGCGAAAAATTCAAAACAAGAAGTTATGAAACAAAAATAAGAAGCTATAAAACGGAAAAATGCGTAGGATAGACTGAATATGTACATGAGGGGATTTAGTCGAATATACATAAGGGGATGAATATATACAATGGAAAGTAACTTTATATATATGCCAAAAGTGAAAAATACTAAAAGTACTGAAGTAGTAAAGTTATTTACATACCAAAAATCAAAATAAAGCATAATAATAAATTTTAAAAAAAAAGGAAAATGTTGTCTGCATTATACAATCATCCATCATAATCAAAAATCAAGATAGGTCCACTCCCCCAACTAAAAAACTAGCATTGTCCTCAATGTTATCTAGCAAAACAGCTAAAACATGTTAGGAGAGAGAGAGTAAAGAAAAACTCCCTATTGGCCCTCAGCCTGTGTGGGGTCCTGTGCCTGTGTGGGGTCTGGCTGTGTGAGGTCTGTGGACTGTGGTGGAATTGGGGACTGGCCCTCAATGCTCTGTGCCACCTGCTGGACTTGGGACTGGGCTTACTCTATAGCCTGAGCCTGCACTGGTGGGTCTACAAACTCTAACTGAATGCCCTCTGTACGGGGCATCACCCTCCTCCGCTTTGCTGGCCTATCGGGCTCTGGCTCCTGCTCTGGCTGGGCAGCTGGGTCCTCAAGCAGCAGGTCCAATGGCAGTTGATCCGCCTTAAGCTTTTCCACCTTCTTTCTCAGCTCCTTCACTGACTCCTTTGAAGCCCGGGTCTTCTTGAGCCTCTTGGTCTCCTTTGTAAGATCCTTTAATGCTTGCCCGTGTGCACCAACAGCTGCCAGAAGCAACTTCTGGTTCTCAAGGATTTTCTTCTAGTTTGCCAGAAGTTCCTTGAGGGAGTCCTCAACGGACTGTGGTACCTGTGGTGGGGGAGGAGTAGCCTGGGCTGCCACAGACGTAGAAAGCACAGACAACTTAGACGTAGCTGCCTGCATCCAGTTGTTTATACTGGCAAGTGACTGGCTGAGTCTATGGGCAGTCAAAGGATATGCCCAGGATGAAGAAATCCCTGGGTCTGTTGAAGTGGAGGGGTCTGAAGCACTCTCTGGGATGACGGGCTGGGGCTGAAAAGACTCCACTACAACCACTGTCTCTTCAGACTGGCCAGTGGAAGCTATGGATTTACCCTTGAACTTCTTGCTCTTCAGGTTGTCATCACTTTGAAGATCATACCAAGAGAAAGGGGCTTTTGTTTTCAGCTTCACATCAAAATTTCTCTTTTCCACCTGTTGATCCTCAAAATACATAGTCAAGAAGTTGGGAAAAGGGTAAGCTCGATCACCTTCATTTACCACCCAGTTGATGACGGTGGACATGACATTCCCGACATTAATCGGGAACCCCGCCATAATAGCAGCAACAATACAGCTCGCTGGAGAGGAATGGTGTTTTCATGGAAGGAGGGGTCAAGCCAGTTGCACACGAACGTCTCCCAGCCCTTAGCCTCAAAATTCAACGTTCTTCTGAAAATAGTCCTCCATGCTTGCAACCAATCAGGGGTCTCACTAGGAATGGCCAAGTGCTCAGCTAGCCAATGACGGGCCTCATCACCTGCCTCCAACTTCTCTCGGTACTATGTGTTATCTACCTCATCCATCTCTAGATAAGCATTCAAAGCAACCCTATCAAACAGTATCGTGAGATTTCTCACCATGGTAGCTTTGGAGTCCTTCTTCAGAAAAGACAAATTTGTGTAAAACTCCTTTACCAGGTGTTCATTTGCATCCGGCAAGTAGCAAGAGACGAATTCCCATCCCTTTATCTTCGTGAATTGCTTCTTCACATTTGAGTTGTGTGGCAACAGATCTTTGGTGGTGAACTTGCGCTCCACTATTAGTGTTCTCTTCGGCCACCAGTCCCGGAATTGGTGAAAAGCTGCCTCATTAACAAATCTATCTTGCCACACCACCGGGTTCCTTGTTCTCTCCACTCCCCCAACTTGGGGTTCACCCCCTATTTAGGGTTCATTTACAACTGTTTCATCTCCGGAATGGTCACCTGACAGGGAAGCTGTGGGTGAGGTGGAGTCTGTGTGGCCACTCCCTGCTGCTGAGCCTTCAAACGACTCAGAGTTGGCTGGTGCTGGGGTAGGGGGAGAGACAGATGGCTCATTGGTCAGCCTGAACCTCTCCGGAAAGTCTGGGTAGTGCTCAGGTATGGATTCTGAAGATTCTCCCTTGGAGGGTACATATTCACTTCCCGATTGGGAAGCAGCTCATTCCATTGCCCTGATTGCCTTTCTTGTCTCTTTCATGGCCTGCCGGACTTTGGGGGCCAGTTTGATTGTCCCTTGGCCTTTGCCCCGGGAAGACTCTCCCCTGCCACCAGGTTTACGGCCACCACCTCGTGATTGAACCATTCTCTGCAAGTTCAAAACATTTAACATTGTTAGTACCCAAAGGAGTGGATAGAACATGTATACACATTAGCATTTAAGCAGACAGTTAACCTGCAGAAGGTGGACCGCAGACTGCATAAAAGCGATCGCGGTCCGCAGTGAAGGGGTTAGGGACAAACAACTTCTCTGAATATGGGCACCGCGGACCGCAAAATGTCAATCGCGACCGCGATGGGGTGGGATTCAGAGAACCCCTCATCTGAAGTTTAAGGACCGCAGACCGTGAAAAAGTGACCGTGGTCTGCGGTCATCGATGGGATTCTATGATTCAACCACCGCAGTCCGCAAAGAAGTGACCGCGGACAGCGCTCATACCAAAAATTAGGGTTTCAAAGTTTTAGTCATTTTCGAGTTCAAATGCTCATTTTGTTAAAACCCTACGTGTTCAATCAATGAAATTTGATACAAAGGGTCTATAATGAGCAATATCAACAAACCCTAACATGGTTAAAATCTTAGAGAAGAAAAAAAGTGAAAAAGAGAAGAAAATCTACCAAATAATAAAGAAAATAATAAAATCAAGAAGTTAATGAATCATAATTATACTTACTAGATGTTTGGATGAGGATTAGATGAATGAAATGCAAGGTGAAAATGATGAAGCTTGAGGCACAGTTGAAATTTTGCTCTGGAGAGTTAAAGTGCGTAAAGTATAAAAAGAAACCCTGAGGGCCTATTTATAGAGGGGACCTGGGGTCCACTTTACTTACCCACCGCGGATCGCGAAAAGGCGAAGGCGGTCCGCGGTCATTCAAAGATCCTGGGCTGGAAGGCATGTGGTCACTGCGGACCGCGAAGAATCGACCGCGGTCCGCGAAGACAACTTCAGAGATACAGGGCCTGCTACTAGGGCTCCACGGAATGCGAAAAGGCGACTGCGACCGCGAATCCAACTTCAGAGAGCTTGTTTTTGCATGAGAGTGCTCCGCGAACCGCGAAAAAGGGACTGCGACCACGGAGCCAACTTTAGAGAACTGCCTTTTCCATACTTAGCTTGTTTCCTGTGCCAAAATAATCCTACAACATCCCAATAGTGCAAAAATGAGTCCTACATTACCAAGAAAATCAAAGTAAAGCAAAAAATAAAGACACATGGGTTGCCTCCCAAGAAGCGCCTGATTTAACGTCGCGGCACGACACATGTTACCAAATTCATGTAAGATGAAGAAGTGCCACCACGTGGCTGTCATCAATTTTGCCAAGGTAGTGCTTGACCTTGTGCCCATTAACTCTGAAAATCTCACCAATTTTGTTCTCTAGATCAATAGCACAAAATGGAGTCACAAACACCACTTCGAAAGGCCCGCTCCATTTTGACTTGAGCTTTCCCGGAAATAGACGTAATCTAGAATTGAACAAGACAACCAAGTCACCTACTTTGAACTCCTTGCCCCGAGCATACTTGTCATGAAGGTACTTCATTTTGTCCTTGTACAAGGACGAACTAGAGTAGGCATGGAATCTGGATTCATCTAGTTCATTAAGTTGCTCCACACGAAGATTTGCCACCACATCCCATTCAAGATTCAACTTTTTCAAGGCCCAAATAGCCTTGTGCTCTAACTCAACCGGAAGATGGATGCTTTCCCAAACACCAACCGGTATGGAGACATACCGATCGGGGTCTTGTAAGCGGTCCTGTAAGACCATAGAGCGTCATCCAACTTCTTAGACCAATCAGTCCTATTAGCATTGACCGTCTTTGACAATATACTCTTTATTTTCCTATTGGAGACTTCCACTTGGCCACTTGCCTGAGGATGGTAGGGGGTGGTGACTTTGTGATTGACACCATACTTTGTAAGCAAGGTGTCAAAAGTTTTGTTGTAGAAATGCGATCCCCCATCACTAATGATAGCACGAGGCATGCCAAACCTTGTAAAGATGCTCTTCTTGAGGAAAACAATAACACTCCGGGACTCATTTTTTGGTAAATCCAAGGCTTCATTTAGAAACATAATCCACCGCCACTAGAATGTATGTGTTCCCACAAGAGCTCACAAATGGGCCCATGAAATCGATACCCCAAACATAAAAAATATCCACTTCAAGAATAGAATTTAGAGGCATCTCATCTTTCTTTGAAATTCCCTCGGCCCTTTGACACTCATCACATCTTTTGACTAGGTCACCGACATCTTTGTACAATGTAGGCCAAAAGAAACCACAACTCATCACCTTTGAAGCAGTCCTTGCCCCTCCATGATGACCACCGTACGGTGAAGAGTGGCAAGACTCAAGAATCGACCTTTGGTCTTCTTCCGGTACACATCTCCGGATGACCCTATCAGTGAAAATATTGAATAAATATGGCTCATCCCAATGGAAGTCTATGCTATCCCTCCTAATATTCTTCCTTTGGTTAGAAGAGAGCTCACAAGGGACAACACCCGTGACAAGATAGTTGGCGATGTTGGCAAACCATGACATTTCTTGCATTGACACCGACAGAAGTTGCTCATCGTGGAAACTGTCATTGATTTCAAGCCCATCACAAGGTCGACCTTGCTCCTCCAATCGAGAAAGATGGTCGGCCACTTGGTTTTCACTTCCTTTTCTATCTACAATCTCCAAGTCGAATTCTTGAAGCAACAATACCCAATGCATGAGTCTCGCTTTGGAATCCTTTTTGGTCATGAGATACCGGAGTGCCGCATGGTCAGTGTGAACTATGACCTTGGCACCTATCAAATAAGGACGAAATTTCTCCATAGCAAAGACTATTGCCAAAAGATCCTTCTCTGTGACAGTGTAATTCATTTGGGCCGAGTTCATCATTTTTCTAGCATAATAGATAGGGTGAAAAATCATGTTCACTCTCTGGCCCAACACAGCACCCACAGCTACATCACTAGAGTCACACATAAGCTCGAAGGGCGAGCTCCAATCCGGCACCGTGATGATAGGAGTTGTGGTGAGCTTGTGCTTCAACAATTCAAAGGCATGCATGCAATGCTCATCAAAATGGAATTTGGCATCTTTCTCAAGCAACTTGCACAAAGGATTTACCACCTTAGAGAAGTTCTTAATGAAACGCCGATAGAACCCGGCGTGACCAAGGAAGCTCCGAATTCCTCTAACCGAAGTTGGTGGTGGCAACTTAGATATCACTTCAATTTTTGCTTTATCAACCTCAATACCATTCCTCGAGATCTTATGACCCAAAACTATACCTTCTTCTACCATAAAGTGGCACTTTTCCCAATTCAACACCAAGTTGGTTTCTTCACAGCGAGCAAGGACCTTGTCAATATTTCTCAAGCACTCAATGAAGGAATCCTCTACTACACTGAAGTCATCCATAAACACCTCAAGGAAGTCTTCAACCATGTCATTAAAGATCGCCGTCATGCACCTTTGGAAAGTGGCGGGTGCATTGCAAAGACCAAACGGCATACAGGCGAAGGCAAAAGTACTATATGGACGCGTAAAAGTGGTCTTCTCTCGATCCTCCGGAGCAATCAAAATTTGATTATAACCAGAATACCTGTCAAGAAAATAGTAGAAAGCCCGACCCGCAAGCCTATCCAACATTTGATCCAAGAATGCCAAGGGAAAATGGTCCTTGCGGGTCACTTTGTTGAGCTTGCGGTAGTCCATACACACCCGCCATCTGGTGACCGTTCTTGTGGGAATGAGCTCATTTTTGTCATTTTGGATCACCGTCATTCCACCCGTTTTTGGAACGCATTGGACCGGAGAAGTCCAAGCGCTATCCGAAATTGGATAGACAACACCCGCATCGAGCCATTTTATGATCTCCTTCTTCACCACCTCTTGCATTGCCTCGTTGAGTCTCCTTTGATGTTTTACAGAGGGCTTTGCTCCATCCTCCAATATGATTTTGTGCATGCAAAAGGCGGGGCTAGTACCCCGAATATTCGCAAGAGTCCATCCTATTGCTTTCTTCTTCCTCCTTAGCACATTCAAAGTTGAGTCTACCTGCAATTAGGTTAGGCAAGAGGAAATAATAACATGCAAAGTACGAGATGGACCAAAATATTCATACCTGAGGTGGGAGGGTAGTGACTTCAACTCCAAATTCGGGGCTCTTCAATGGAAGGCTTTTTTGGTGGAGTCTTCCAGTTCTCCAAGTCCAATGATAGCTTTCTGGGACCATAGGAGTAAGAACCCATGCCTTGAAGGGCATTGGTACTCTCAAGAACACCATCTACCACGGAGTCCTCATGATTCAATAGGGCCATCTCCAATGGGTCATCAACATGGATCAAAGAACTGGTATCATCGATAATAACCTCAGTCACGAGGTCCATAAAGGAGCATACTTCTGTACTGTTGGGTTGCTTCATTGATTTACACACATGAAAGACCACATTCTCATTGCCCACTCGGAAAGTGAGCTCCCCAGCTTCTACATCAACCAAGGCCTTCCCCGTGGCAAGGAAGGGCCTTCCCAAGATAATTGGGACATCATTATCAACTTCACAGTCCAGAATGACAAAATCCGCGGGCAATATAAATTTGTCCACCCGCACTAGCACATTATCAATTATCCCTAGGGGCCTCTTCATTGACCTATCCGCCATTTGCAAACGCATGGAGGTCGCCCTAGGTTTCCCGATTCCCAAAGTTTTAAAAACTGAGTATGGCATCAAGTTAATACTCGCCCCAAAATCACACAAGGCTTTGGCAAAGTCCGCACTCCCGATTGTGCAAGGAATGGTAAAAGCTCCCGGATCTTCAAGTTTTGGTGCCATGGAATGAACTATAGCACTCACTTGGTGAGTCATCTTGATGGTTTCACATTCCATGGACCGCTTTTTAGTGACTAAGTCTTTCATGAACTTAGCGTATCCGGGCATTTGTTCCTAGGCTTCAACCAATGGGACATTGATGGAGAGACCCTTCATCATATCAATAAACTTCTTGCATTGAGTCTCTTGCTTTTGCTTGGCCAACCGTTGAGGGTAAGGAGGAGGTGGCCTAGGAAATGGTGCCTTGGCTTGTGGGACCACCGATTCTGGCATATCAATCACGTGTTCCCTAGACGGGTTCACGTCCTTTTTCTAAATCCTCCCCATCATCTTGTATATCAATTCTCACCTCACTTGTAGTTGGCTCATCCACCACTTGCTCAACCTCAACCGGTAACTCTTCATTGGGCATTTCATCATCATTAACAACAATCTTCCTTTGCCTAGAAGTACTTACTTCACCACCTTTTCCACTTCTCGTGGTCACCGCCATGGCGTGACCGGTATTGTTATTGTTCCCACCCTTGGGTTTCACCACCGTATCACTCGGTAGTGCACCCTTTGGGCGTGTGTTTAAGGCATGAGAAATTTGGCCCATTTGTACTTCGAGGTTCCTAATGGAGGTTTTGTGGGAGGCCAACTGAGCATCAGAGTCTTCATTTCGCTCCATCATCTGCTTGAACATGTCCTCAATTCTTCCCATATCATTGCTCGATGAACTTTGCCCTTGATATTAGTACGGAGGTGGGTTGCTTGGTTGTTGGTACATCGGTGGCCTTTGAAAGCCCGACCCCCGGTTACCATTACCACCCCAGTTGTTGTTGTTGTTGTTACCTCCATTCAGATTGTCCACATTGTTGTTCCCCCATTGTCGGTCATTGTTGTTCCCCCATTGGCGATCATTTTTGTTCCCCCAATTCCCAGCATTGTTGTTATTGTTCCAATTCCTTGGTCTTTGGTTCCCCCAACTTTGATTGTTGCCTTGGTTTCTCCAATTTTGATTGTTGTTTTGACTGTTGCCTTGACCTTGGTAGTTATTAGCATACATTGCATCTTCTTCTTGGTCATCATACTCTTTTTCTTGGCTATACCCACTTAGCCCTTGGTCACCCTAATCATTGTTGCCTTGCTTAGAATTTCCCCGGGGTTTTCTTTGGTTCACTCCCTCCATGGCATTCACTTGCTTAGGCCTTTGTAATTGTTGAAGCTGGGCCTTTGCAAGTTGGTTCATAGTGGTCGTGAGCTCGGCAATTGCTTGCCCCTGTTCTTGAAGTTCTTTATGAAGACTATTGACACCGGTCTCACCCCGAGGTATGTTCTCTCTACTTTGCCAGGCTGACTATGTATTAGCCATCTCATCTAGTATCTCACATGCCTCGAGGTAACTCAATTTCATGAAATTTCCACCGGCCAACTGATTGACCACACATTGATTGACAATGTTTATCCCTCGGTAGAGCGTCTGCTGGATCATGGCTTCACTCATGTCATAGTTTGGACATTCCTTAACCATGGTCCGGTATCTCTCCCATATCTCATGCAAAGGTTCGTTGGGTTCTTGCTTAAAGGCCAAGATTTCATCTTTGAGCGCTGCCATATGACTTGGTGAAACGAATTTAGCAATGAATTTGTCTGCGAGCTCATCTCAAGTAGATATTGAGTGGTTGGGAAGCCGCTCGAGCCAGTCAAGAGCCTTCCCTTGAAGAGAGAAGGGGAATAAACGAAGTCTCAATGCATCCTCTGAGACATTTGTCTGCTTACTACCCCAGCAGGTATCCACGAAGCCCTTTGGATGTTTATAAGCATTGTGGTGCGCAGCTCCGGTGAAATAACCCCTCTGCTCCAAAAGGGTAAGCATCACAATTGTTATCTGAAAATTTCCCACCCAAATTCTCGGCGGGACAATGGCACTAGCATACCCCTCGTTTGGAAGAACCCGAGGGGTAGCTCTAGCAACTGGAGGTGGGGGGGGGGGG
>ML255304.1:103138-119868 GCA_005239495.1 Nicotiana undulata
TCGGCCTCGCCTGGGAGGAGGTACTTGGTTTATTTCCTCTTCTTGGTTGTCATATACCTCCTCCACGATGTTTCCCAATGGATCCTCCATAAGAAATGAAATGATTCAACACACACGTTAACATAAAAAGGAAAGATTAACACTACTATTCACGTAGATAGTCAACACCGTATAACTCCCCGGCAATGGCGCCAAAAAGTGATCGGCTCTCACCCTCACTACTAAAGAGTAGGAAAACGAGGGTCGGTGCAGCTTTTACCCGATAGGTCGGGATCGATTCCTCAGGGAGTTAATATTTGGAGTGAGTGTCTATGTGATCTAGTAGTGTCTCGTGTTTCTAATTACACTTCTCATATTTTGTTAGTTTTCAAACTACAACTATGATTTATACTATGTTGACTGCAATTTAACTAACTAATTTGTTTTTGAAGTTGTTTTCTATTAGGATAAAGGCACTAGGGTTATGCCTATCACCTAGGAGAGTATTTAGCGGATTCCAATTTCTAAGGCATGGATGTTAACGAAGGGATAATGATATAACCAATGCACGAAATTGCCCATTCTATACCTCTCGGTAGTTTGAGTGGCTTTGCCCTAATTACCTCTCTCGAGGCCAATTGGGTGTCAAATAAGCAAGTAATTTAGGTTCAAGTAGGGTATTACTCTCTCGAGGTTTAACCCGTTAATTAGGACTCAAGTAGGGTTTTACCATCTCTGGATTCAACCCATTGATTGGGACTACCAATCTCTTGATTTTGTCCCAATTCCTTGTTGGACCAATTTTCTAGACTCAAATCCTTTTTCTCAAGAAGGACCCAAGTCAATTGAAGGTCAATTAGTGTTTGCAACCACTAATTATAGCAAGAAAACCCTAAATTAGCCCAAATAACAAACACCCATAGACATCCAAACCCTAATTTTAGAAACCCATTAAATACCCACACTAGGGTTGAGCCACAATCCTAGCTAATGGGTTTAACTACTCATAATCAAAGATAAATTCAATGAAAGAGATGAAGTAAAACCCATATTAATGATTTATAACATAAACCACAATGATTCAATGTTAAAATCTCAAGAAAATAGCAAAAAGAAGAAGAAGAACCCTATTCACAAGCTGCTACTATTGCTGATACAAAGCTTAACCTAAAAAAATTACAAAAGAAGCTATTTATACCCAGCCGAAATTCCGGACAAAAATACCCCTGCGGGGCTACCGCGGACCGCATAAAAGAGACTGCGGTCCGTGGTGGGCTGCTTTAGTCTTCAGCTGCTGTGTCTCTGAAACTCTTGATCGCGGACTACGGCCGCGGTGCCTTTTGCCTTACAAAATAGGCCTCTGAATCATGACACCGCGGTCCGCAAAGATTGGACTGCGGTCGCGATGGCATTTGGCTTGGAATTTCCTTTCTCTGAACCTTACCACCGTGGTCCGTGAAGATTGGACCGCGGCCGCGGTGGTCACTTGGCCTTTAAATTGACTCTCTGAACTTCACCACCGCGGTCCGCGGAGAATGGACCGCGACCGCGGTGGGCACTTGAGGTAGGCATCTTGTTGTTCTTGGTACTTGTGCAAGATTCACTCTTTTTCGAGTAGATTCTTGATTGATTGTCATCAGTTTTGGCTCAATCCTGCAACAAGCACAACACATAAGCTTTTGGGGCCATTTTGTGTACAATTATAACCAAAACATAAGCAAGAAAGGGCGGAAAACAAGGTAAAAATCCTAGTTATCATACACTCATGCAAAACATGAGGAATCCCAACCCCTGATGGTACCCCTTCCTATTTTGCTATTGGTTTCTCCTGACAATACTCAATTTCTCCTTGAAATCCTTTCAGACATATTAACATTAGAGGTAAGGGATTGATCAACAACCGGGTGACTTGTTCCTAGACACCTGGAGTCACCAACTGAGAAATATAAGCCATATCAGACTCCTTGTTCTACATGGTGGATGCATTTTTGACCTGCTATTGTGATGGTTATTTTGGTATGTATGTCTGCTGTTGTTTCTTGCATTGGTTAATGCCTTTGAAGTTCTTTTTCTTTTGGGTTTGCCTTTCATCTTTTGATATTTCAGTTACTGCATATTGTTGTCTTGTTTGCTTTTGGTGCTCTGTTGCATTTTGCATGTTTTGGTCTTGTGCAAATGCCTTTGGTTTTTCTCCTTGTGTATTCTTTTGGTTTTTGCTTGTACCTACATCATCTGTGGCCTTGTTTTGATTTCTGATCTAGGATTCACTAACTTCAGCAGCTTCTTCTTCATTTCTTCTTTTTATTTTCTCATCCCTAATTCTGATTTGGCATGCATATAGAGAGTGGACCTGGTGTCTGCAGTAGGTGCAATATGCAGGAACATTGTCATATTGAACTTCAAGCCACTGACCGTCTCCATTCACATCTTGGTCTTCATCATAACCTAGCCAAACATGACTAGCTCTTTCTTTAGTGACGTCAATCTGCATTTTGACTTTTGCCACACTACCTCTGGTTTTTTGAAAAGTTCCCAGGTCTAGAAAGAGAGCCTTACCAACAAGAGACAACAAAGGGGTAAGTATCTCCATATAGTAAAGGTGCCATGGAAGTTCAGGGATTACAATCCATACTGTAACAATAGGGGAGTCCTCGTTAGGACTGAACACTGAATTCCATGCTTCAATTTCATCATTTGGCCTTGGATGTACATATACTGCTTGGTCCATACTGTGGAGTGGTCGTATTTGTTGTCCAAATCAATGTACACTATTTTTGCATTGAAGTGAGCTATTTTTACACCACCTTTGAGTTCAGTTTGAGCTATAAAGCTTTTCCTGATCACTTCCATCTTGGGCATGGTGTTTGCAAACTTGCCCACTACTGTATATTTGCATCTGTCAGCAAATTTCACCATATAATCCTCTCTTTTGAAGATAATTTCTAGTTTGCTTTGCTTGGTAGTGATAATGGGAAAGGAGAATTCAATGGGGATTATCTCTGCTTCATGACTTGATCTTAACCTATTAACATACGAGTGTGTGACTGTTGGTGGTGATGGAGGGGGTATATTAGATGGTTGTTTGTTTTTGTACTGGCTGGTATTGGGCTGTGGAGTGATGACTGTAGCTGGGTTGGGCTGGGAAGGTTGCACTACTTTTTCCTGAGGTTTTGTTTTGTTCTTTTGGTTCATTTTTGGAATGTTTGGTCTCTCAAAATTAGAATACACACCTTGAAGGAAGGAGTGTGGATTGGTTTATTAGGGTTTTGAATAGCTGAGGGAGCTTGATTACCTAAATTGGATTGCACTGCTGCAGCAAGAACTGATGGAATAATGTTATTACTTGCAGCCAATAGTTGAGGATTTTGAAGTTGTGCCTCTTTGTGGTGATCAGAATTGGTGGTAGGAACATTTGTTGTGGCACCAGGAGGGCTATGCTCTTGGATTTGCTCAACTTGGACAATCAGAACACCATTAACGACCACCTGTGTAACTGGTGAAAAAGACGATCTGTGATCGTCATTGTTTTGAATTGGTTCTTGTAAATTGACTTGACGACTAACTTTTGGAGGACTTTGGGAAGCATGAACTATATATTTTCCCTCAATTTGGACCTTATAGATGGATGTGGAATTTTGTCGAGCACCTGGCATGCTCGACTATGCAGAAATAGATTTTTGCAAAATTGAGACAATTGGGCTATTGATATTGTGGTTTGAGATGTTAGAGACAATCTCTACATCAAAAAAATTCATTTCGCATTGGTGCGATCAATTTGGACCGCCGGAACTCCGTTTCCGTTCACCTGGTGCTCATTGGAAAGTTGTGGCGCATCTGGGACGACGATTGGCACGGTAAGGGTTGCTGAAATTCGGTGAGTAGCTGGTATTTGACTTGGAAAACAACTTTGAATCATGCAATTTGGCCCAGAATTAGGATGGGTGTTTTTCGAAATGCCCTGGCTAAGATTTGCTACAGTGATCCCTACTGTATTTTGAAGATTCGGGGCAGTTTGGTTCGAATTGAGAGATGAAAACATTTGGAGGTTGTGCGCAATATTAGGACGCGTATTTTGGGGTTGGTCTGGTGTTTTCCACCGCCGGACAGCAGCGTGGTGGCCATATCGCCGCTTCTAGGCTATTTTCAATTTTGTCGCTCTGTACGGAGAGATAATGTTTTGTATCTTTCATTTGAATTTCTGAAAGGTATTTATGAATTGAAATGGGGAATAAGGATGGACTTTTACATCGACAAATGATGATATGGTGGGATCGGTTCGTGCGCCGCAACGGATTATATATGTGGTACTTGACATTGATAAATGATGATATGGTGGGATCGAATTGCACGCATCGCAACGTTTGTATATGTTGTACTTGTTGTTATTGTTGAGTTGGACTCGACATTATTATATGAGATTATGAGACATGTTTTTCTGGGCTTTCTAATAATGAGGTTTAAGTTCAGTTTCGTGAGTTAGTTGCTTTACTTCCGATTCCTGTTTCTTTTCATGTTACTATCATTATCATTGCGTACCAGTTATTGCAAATGGTACACTTTAGCCTCGTCACTATTTCGTCGAGGTTAGGCTCGGCACTACAGAGTACATGGGGTCTGTTATTCTCATACTACATTTTGCACTTCTTGTGCAGATACCGGAGTTGGTCCTAGCGGCGCTCATTAGCTTTTGCTCGGATTCAGTCGTTGTCGGAGACTTGAGGTATAGTTGCACGACGTCCGCAACCTTGAAGTTCCCTTCCCAACTATCTTTACTGTTTTATTGAGTTTCAAAACAACGTATTTTGTTCAGACCTTATTTATAGCACTCTAGATGTTCATGCACTCGTGACTCCAGGTTCTGGGTCATGTGTAGATTTCGTTGTTCAATATTATTTTACGCTACTTCAGACTCATATCGTTATCATGGTTATTATTTTATTTCAATTGTTAAAATTAGATTTATTTTTTACGTCGTCTTGTCTAGCAAATAGATGTTAGGCGACATCATGACCCTGAGGTTGAGATTCCGAGTCATGACAGATTTAGTGTAGCATCGTAGTTTTGAGCAATAAAATTAAACAAATAACTTAAGTATGGTTAATTGTGTATGCAAATACAAAGAATAATGCTACATTCAGATTCCATATTACATAGATTAGCTAAGATAAAAGAATACTAACATTTGCACCTATAACTTATAAGCAGTGAAAAGAGAATAAAATCACATAGAAGATGAAAAGCATACATAAGAACATAAAGAAATTCCTCTCAAACCGTACTATAGTTTTTTAAAACTCACAAGTAGTTGATATCATCAAGGCACCGAGTCATCAGACCACCTGCTAGGTTTGTGATTACATTTGATAACGCTAGAACTTTCCTCCACTAGATTTATTCTTACCAAGATTAACTTTGCAAACTTTTCTTTTATCAGCTCTGTATCTAATTGGAAAGAATAACAAATAGAGAGTGGGAGAATTAGAGGGTGCCGTGTGCTTTGGAGGAAGAAATAAGGTTGAATCTCAGATACTAATAATAATAAATCAATCATTACATGATTCTGGAATACAAAAAGGTGTTAAGAATTATAAAGGATGACTTTTCAGTTACTTAACGCAAGTTGAATGGCTAATCAGTTTTATTATCATTATATTTTCCATCAGCGAATTAAGAAGCTTTATCACTATATTTAAATAGGTATGAAGACTTTAAACTGCCGAGAAAAAATGCGAGAGATTGAAAAAGGCATAGAAAAAATGGTCATTTAACTTTTAATGAGTATTTTGGTAATTAATAAGTGTAGATTTTGATCACTTATTAGCACCTTTTTGTTTTTATTTTAGTCCAAAAGTATTGATTTATGTTCCCAACACTAATGAAAGTGTGCAAATTGCACGAATGTTGAATTTGGGCTCCCGTGAAAAAATCTGGCTCAAAAGGAGTGTTCCGACTCACAAGGCAAGAAGGGGTGCAGAATATAGAAGTGTGGTCCGCAGAGGTATTTCTGTGGCAGCAAAATTCCCTCTGTGGCCGCAGAACAGGTGAAGAAGCCCAACAGACTTTAAGATGATGTGCGGAGAACACATGAATTGTGTGGCCGCAGAACAAGGTCTGCACTGACAACGAATCCAAAGTTCAGAGAGTGTTCAAATGACCAAGACTTGAAGCCCTGCCTGAAGTGCATACCACACAAGAATTGTGCGGCCGCAGAAGATGCATTGCAACCGTAGACCAAATTGTGCGGCTTCAAAATCTTAGTCTCTGCAAGTTGAAGCAATCTGCGGACCGCACATGGAATTATGCGGCCGCAGAACCTACGAGGGGCATTTTCGTCAGCGAATTTTGGGTCACTATAAATAGACGGGGATCACATTTTATAGGTCAAATTTTGAAGTTTGAGCTGTTGTAGTTGTTGTATTTTGCTATTTAGGAAGTTATTGACAATTTTGGGATTTAAACATCATAATTTATTATTTTAATCTTAGATTATAAGTTTATTTAGTATTTCTTCTTTGTCTTATTCATTTTTTCATTATGAGTAGTTGGACTCCTACTAGGGTTGTGACCCCAACCACAGTGTGTAAACCTTATGAGTATTTAATTTAATGCTTGTTTCTGATTGAATGTTGATTATTTAGCCTTGTTTCTGCTTTAACTTTAATGGTTGCAAACATTGATTCATGCCGTTTTGACTTGGTCTTTGCTTGAGAAAGAAGGACCTAGTCTAGGATAACTTGGCCAACAAGAAATTGGGCTAATTAAGATTTTGGTTAGCTTAATTAAAGGGTTTGAACTAGAGATAGGAAAAATCTGACTTGAGCTCTTATCAATTATTTAGCTTGATACCCATTTGAGCTTGAGAAAGCCAATATTTGACAAAATCACTCTATGACCGAGATGTATTGAGTGAGTAACTTAAAGTTGAGAGCTATAATACACCCCGATCAATAAAATAAGTGTTAGCGTATTTAACCATTAGGCGAACGCCTAGGTGAAGGTCACACCTCTAGGCTTTTTAACCATTTGGTAAAAACAACAAAAACAATCCTTTGCTTTTTAGTTTTGTCTCATTAGTTTATAATTGTTAGAGAAAATTTAGAAGTTGAAAACAAAATCGTTTGTTTGGAAGGGAAATTTAGTATTTCATTTTCTCTCGTCAAGTATATACCCCTAATACCCATATTAACCCCCCTTTGAAAATCGACCTCGACTCTTGTTGGGTATTATTCTTCCAACGACCGTTTTCACTTTCAATTGAGTGCGGATTAGACGTGGATATATTTGGGCGCTACTGCCGGGGAGTTAAAACAGTGTTAGCTATATATTTGAATTTATTTTTGGAATATCTTCTTTCTCTTCCGTGTTACTAACTTGTGTGAGAAATTATAGGCACAAACATGGCGAAAATGATCTAAAAAATTTGCTTCCGGTGAATTGGGTGGCGAGGAGGAGCAAGTAGAAGAGGTATCTCTTCAACCTCAAGCCAATCAGAGAGGCATGACGACGTGCCCGTTACACCCCCACCTCCACCACGAGTGGCTCGAACCGATATTGTCCAATGAAGGTTATGCTAGTAAAGTAGTCCCTCCCCGTATTAGGACATGCAACTTCCAAATCACCAATGTAATGCTCACTTTGCTTGAGCAACGTGGTTTCTTTACCGGTGCTCCAACTCAAATGCTTATCAACATTTGAAGGGCTTTGTGGATACATGTTCGAGGAGCAAGCAAATTAATGTTTTTGATGATGCATTGAGGCTAAGGCTTTTTTCCTTCTCTCTACGAGGGAAAGCTTTAGATTGGTTGGAACGATTGCCAAACCATTCAATACACACTTGGATGAGTTGGTGGAAAAGTTCATTGCTAAGTTTTTTTCTCCCAGGAACATGGCTACACTTCGAGATGAGATCTTGGAATTCAAGCAAGAGCCAAATGAACCACTACACGAAATATATGAGCGCTATATAACAATGGTTAAGGAATGTCCCAACAACGATATGACAGAAAACATGATTCAACAAACCTTTTATCGTAGGATTAACACAACCAACCAATGTGTAGTGAACCCTAGTTGGTCGGAACTTTATGACTATGCCTTACGCGGGTGTGTGAAATCTTGGATGAGATGACAGAAACTTCGTCGGCTTGGCAATCTCGGGCCAATGTTCCACAAGGTGACCCAAGTATGATCCACCTTCACAAAGAATTGCAAGGCCATGGGCTAAGGGTGGCATGTGAGCCGGTTAGGCCCGTGCCCGACCTAGGGCCGCGAGCCCAAATGAGTGGTGGGCCTAAAAGGGCCTAACCGGATGGGACGGGGACCAGGGGGAGGTTTCCTGGGTAGTGAGCCGGTCCCATAGGCGAGGCCCGCGAGACCGGGACCGGCTGGGAAGTGGGCCGGTTTAAGCGGTCCTAAACGGGCCTATCCGGGCCCAACGACTAAATTTAAAAAAAAAATCTGCCAATTTTTTTTTGAATGGTCTTATGACCGCTGGCAACGGTCAGTTGCAGAAATAGCCCTTTTTGGCAATTTTTTTAAAAAAATAATATTTTTATAATTACTAATTTAGCCCTTTGAAAAACTATAAATACACCCCCATCTTCTTCATTTCTTCACTCATCTCTCATTTCTCAAACTCAAATTCTCAATTCAAGTTAAATCATGCCCGGTGATTCTAGAGTGCGCTCATACGTTTGGGAACATTTTAATGTGGTAGAAGAAAATGAAGAAGTTTACATAGTGAGGTGCAAGAACTGTGGTTGAGTCTTCACTTATCGTCCAAAGTTGGAGGGCACAGGTTGTTTAAGGAGGCATATGAAGAGTTGTCTTGAGCGTTCTCCAGACATTCGTATTTAAGATTTTAAGTTAATTTGAGACAATTTGTGTTATTTTAAAATTATTAGACATATTATGCTTAATATTTTCGTTTATTAGATTAATTTGAAGTATTATTAATTTATTATGCAATGATAAGTGCAAGTTTGAACTTTAGCTTGAAGTATTAAATGCAAACTTTAATTTGCAAGTTTGATACCGAGTTCATCATAACATAATATTTTCTACGCATAACATATTTTCATGAATAAAAATCTACTAATATTGTAATAAAATAGTAGTTGTGAACACATAATTTGAAAAATACAATAAATTTGATGCAAATAACCTTATAAATTAAACTCATAAAAGTTAAATCCTAGATCCGCCTTTGGTATGAAACCTTTTGAAAAAATCGTGTGAACTTGAACGAAAACAAACAATATTACCACGATAAGAGTATATTAAGGCATTTGAGAACAAAAAATCCAGTGGACAAACACCATAATGTATTGGTTTGAATATCTCTTTACAATTCTATAATATAATTTACAAGAAATTGTATTCGATAATTATTTTAAAGAAAATAGGTCCAGCCCACCTAGGCTCGGGACCGGCCCACTTAGCGCGGGACAATTAGTTCGTGGTCCCGATCCCGGGCCGGTTCCTACAAAAAATCCCCCTCGAAGCCCGGGACCACTTAGGACCGGCCCACAAAGTCACTTAGGACCGGCCCACGAAGCCCATGCCCACTTAGGACTGGCCCACGAAGCCCGTTTAGGCCCGGGCCCGACCCAAATTATACCCTTACCATGGGCCATTGCTGAATTAACCACTACCATGACTCAACTAACAAAGGCTCGACAAATTCAAGTGCAAGCTCCTAAGCAAGTCAATGTTAGGGAGGGATTGAATATGATGGCCTCCTAGAAACTTGGTCAGTTAATTTTTTTTCTCCATCATAAAATAAATTGAAGGGCTCTTTTCTTTTTTTTTTTTTTTTTTTTTTTTTTGGTCCATTAAAGGGCTCTATAATTCTTTTCATTTATAGGTCTTAAATTCGAAATAATTGATTAAGAGTCTTTTCTACTTCACTAGAGCATATATAGTGTTTCTATTCGTTTCTCTCGAGACGAGGGTCTTTCGGAAACAACATCTCTACCTTCGAAGTTAGGGGTAGAAACTATGATTTCACTTGAAATACTATCAAATTAGCTAGTTTCCAACTTCAAATTCATTATTTTGAGTTGAAGTTGGAATAAATGGACATAATTATAAACAAACATTGATTTGCAAACCTTATCTCATTGTTGCTGAAGTTGAAACAATTGAAAATATCCTAACTAAATTTCGGTAGATCAGAAGCCTAAATATTTTGGGGCAAGCAGAAGTAAAGGTTCCAAAGCACTGGGATCAAATTTCCTAGCAAAAAGATAACACATTGATGTATTTCTGTCATTGTAAGAACACATATCTCCTTCCAGCATTCTCTTCATAAGCTCATCTGTAATATCTGCTTTTCCAAACATAACAGGATGAGGGCCGCCCCTTGACCAATCGACCCACGTTATACTTCTATTCGCCAAGAGATTAGCTGCTTCTTCAGTCAACATGGTCGCGAAGTAATGCTCATCAGCATAACACCCTGGCTTGCAGAACTCCGCGAATTTTGGGTAAAATTTTGTGTCTTCAACTATGTAAAGAGCAAGCTTTCTATTAACCTCAAGCCATTGTGATCCTTTGCGCCATTGTGTAATGTTAACCTCGGGTTCCATATTGTCGTTATATCGACCTCTTCCTTGTGGTCCTGGATCATCATATGCACTAACAAAGCTGTGCTTTGATCTCATTAAATAGTTGTAAATGATGCTGAAATTGTAGAGGGGTATGCATGACTCAGAAATCAGAACAAACCACTCATTGGAGATATCAAGTAATGCATTCGCGACAAGTCTCCGCTCAGCATCAGTGATACTTATTTCCCCCCATTCTGCCACCTTCAGAATGAACGTCATTAGATTATCAGCTTCTAACTCAAAGACGGCACGAATCTTTAAAAACATGTTTTTTATGCAGATATCAGTGACAATAGAATCCAGATCATTTCCCAGCAAAAAGCAATCAAGAACAACAAAATATGAAAATGTGGAAGCCATCATCATAACAAGAATTGAGAAGAATATCAGCCAATTCTAACACCATAATCATCCATGCTTTTTTAGCAACTTCGATTTGATATTGTCCACTTTGGGCTAAAGTCACACGGTTTTTCTCAAAAGGTCACACATTATTAAGAGAACCTTGTATATGTACTCTCCCAAGCCTTCGACTACCAATGTGAGACTTTATTCGCACGCCCAACAGTTACGTTACACGCTGAGTTTCTGGACACTAATAATGATGCATTTCCCAGCATTAAAAAAAAAGCAAACTAAATGAATTCTAGTCATTAATGATATGATTTCTCCCCCGATTCCTTAGGTCTCTTCATAAAAGATTTGGCCCATATTTAAGTGAAAATTGCAAAAATTAAAAAATTACAAAAAGAATTATATTTTGATTGAACTCGATGAACACAAGAAGACAACGGGAAAATATACAAGGTATAAAATTAGACAAGCGATATATGCAGAATCAACACAAAATCAACATAAATACATACCTGACTTGGAATCTGCCTCTTGTAGAAAACTGAGGAGGGTGGATAATCAGCTCGAAATGGTGGCAACGAATGAATATAAATCGAATGAAGTCTCTCTTGTCCCTTAAAAAATCTCTCCCAGAGAGGCATAAACGGCAATGGTCCCTTGGTCAAGAACATGAATGCAATCTTGGGAACCCTCTTACATGGATACTCCTTTATTCTTCGCGACGCCAAAGAAGCCTTATAGAACAACTCTTTATCAGTCATGTTATGTAGCATTTTTGATGGAGGCTTGATCCAAGGTTCTAAGTTATTTGACTCTTCATTATTACAAGGCTGCAAACTAGGATTTACTGGTGCAGGAGCTAAGCTTTGAAATCCAAAATGCTTCATCATATAAATACTAGCCAGAGGAAAAGTGAAACACAGAAACAAGAACAACATGAGTAACTGAAGCAGCCTCTGTGGCAAAATCCTAGCTTGGGTTTCCCTACCTACAACTAAAGGATCTTTACTCTCCTCCATTGGACCAAATCTCAATAGCACCAATTGTTATGGTTAGAGAGCTTTATATATAAAAAAGGCAAAATACTTATGGTAATTACACTAAACTAAGATAAATTTACCATGGTTAGGTGATAAAGTATATAATCAATCACTAACCATGTAACATGAAGATTATAATAAGATTGCATGCAATGAGAGCAATCTAGCATGAGATATTTCCTTTATGAGTATCCTATTGCGAGCATAAAGATTCCATTATTTCCATTTTCCATAAAAGCAGCCAGGTTGACGCAAGGGGTTCAACTAAATCCCGTTTATTGAAAATCATAATGTGTTAATTGGGCAAAAGCGATTTTTTTCCTTTACGTATATATAAATTGTTGAATTCCCATGATATAGGAAAAGGTTCTAGGTCAAACGTGGCTAAAAAATCCTTTAATTCCAATCCCATGTATAACATTCTTGTACCTTTTGAGTCCCCTTATTTTGAATTTTTAGCTCCGCCACGGCATAAAAGCACGGAAGAATTATCAAAGTTGAGATTTTTCGCACATAAGAACAAAATCAAGATTCTATAAACAGTAATTTTACGACAAAATCAGGTTCCGGGATTTCTGAATTGCCGTTTTAAGAACAAAAGGCTGCACCTTTTCATAGCAGAATTCAATATATAAATAGGATTCAGCAGCAACAGTTCGATTTGTTGCAAAAACCTTTCATCAAATGAAAGTTTCGAAGAACCTGAAGTAAGCAGAACGGTAAAAAGAGCAATCGTCTAGAAATGAATGTGGAATTAGATTAATTTCCATTCTTCTGCTCAAGAAAGTTTTGCAATAAACCATTAAAAAAAAAGCTTTCTTGTTACATTAAAATCTTTATAATAACCAATTTTAAAACTTTCTTCTGCCAAAACACTTGACAATTTCTTTGACTATGACTTTTTTTGTGGAACATAATTCTTGAAATCTATAGTTGAGGAACATATTAAATGGAGAATTCGACTGTTGATTAGGTTTTTAGCTTGGTCGCCTCAGAAAGGGGTCGTTTGCTACTATACTCCTAGTTTAATTATGCACAGGTAAGAACTGTAATGCATGTATAACGCAATATGCAGAGACTTCAATACAATTGTAACTCAGAGAGTTTGTTAGAAAAAAATGGTTTTGAAGACCATAAGGGAAATTTTTACCTTCAGTATTTTTTTCCCTTCATTTTTGTCACTTTCAGTTGATTTACCATGTATTGCTCATACCTATGGGTCAGACGCGTGATTCAGGATTTAGATTATATGGGTTCAACTTTTAAGGTTTTTAGCATTGAACCCATTGTAATTTTAAATATGGGTTCAAACCTACCATTTGTTGCAATTTTAATGAATATTTACACATAAATTTATTGTCAACGACGAAAGTAATGGGTTCAGATGAACCCGACGGGTATGCTCTACATCCGCCTCTGCTAGGGGTGTACATGAACCGGGTTGGTTCGGGTTTTATCAAAACCAAACCAAACCGACTATATCGTCATATCGGTTTGGATTGGTTTGGTTTTGTCGAGTCATCTGGGTTTTCGGGTTTTTGTTACTTAATATTATTTCAACCTTACTTTGTCAAATTTTTGTTAAGTAAATATATATTTAGTAAAATTATAAAAAAGTTGATAAATATATGATCTATTAAAATATTCTTATGGGAGAATTTTCTTAGTAGCACATAATAGTTATTTTTTTAGTCGCATGACAATAATTTTTCATTGATGTACACTTTCAAGGTGAGCCGAATTTAGTAATTAAACATAAAAATCAATATGATACATAAATAATAACAATCACTTCACATTCGAGAAAGATATAAGAATTTAATAAATCTTAACATATGATATGAATATGGAAGAACAAAGAGATTGACGCATTTCATTAACACTTGATGAGAAAGTGATCATACAACCCATTATTTAAGGTTAATAAATATGGAACACTTCATATACTATTAAATATTATATCCTGCAAGATAATTCAAATATTTCTAGACATTTTAAAGAAAATTCTATATAAAATCTTAAAAGTATATATAAAAATTATATATTTATATGTCGGTTTGGTTCGGTTTTTTTACTCAATACCAAATCAAATCAAACCAAACCTAGTCGGGTTTTATAATCGGTTTGGTTTGGCTTTTTGATTTAGTGCGGTTTTCCGGTTCGGTTTGTACACCCCTACTCATACCTATATTATCATTTCATGTTCTATACCATATTAAATAATACATAAATTAGCATAACTTACGGTATGCAGCCAAAATCGGGGGAGTCCGATTTTGAAGTTTTGCTACGTTGAAGCCCGAGCTCGGAAGGCTAGAAGTAAAGACCAAGCCCGACCCCAGAATGTATATCCCAGGGGAGTGCATCGAAGGCCCGACACGGCCTACCTCGAAGTAGTACAAAATCGATGACCGTCATGGAAATGCGAGAATTTCCCAAGGACACGTGGTTATGACTTATATGATCTGTAAAAATAGTACAAATCCATAGTAGGCCGTTATACAGCTGCTCCAATAGTATTCCTTATCATAATTAGATATGTACTATATTAGGGTTTTCCCCCTCATATAAAAATGGGACCCCTATCATTTTGTAACATACATGAATATTTACTGTAATATAACATTCTCTGCTCTTTTCGTTTAATGTGCTCAACATTACTCTACAACTTTAATATCAACCTCGAACGGCTATCAAGTCTCAAATTTTGGCAGACTTCGTGGCCAACTTCATGCCTTCCCTCGTACCCGAAGTAGAAAAGGAACTCTTGCTGAAAATGGGTACGTCATCCAGGGTATGGACCCTCTTCACAGATGGTGCCTCGAATGTGAAAGGGTCCGGGCTCGGTATAGTTCTGAAATCGCCTATGAGCGGGGTAATTAGACAATCCATAAAGTTTTTGAAATTGACTAACAATGAGGCCGAGTATAAGGCCATGATTGCAGGTCTCGAACTAGCCAAAGGACTTGGAGCGGAGGTCATCTAGGCAAAGTGCAACTCTCTTTTGGTTGTGAACCAAGTAAACGGGATCTTCGAGGTTCGAGAAAACATGATGCAAAGATATTTAGACAAGCTTCAAGTGACATTGCATAGATTTAAAAAATGGACCCTGGCCCATCTGCCTCAAGAACAGAACAACGAGTCTGATGCGCTCACAAATTTGGGTTCGTCTATTGAAGAAGATGACATAGTCCCGGGCACTGTCGTGAAACTGTCAAAGTCGGTGATCGAAGAAGGCCACAAAGAGATCAATTAAACAAGTCTAACATGGTATTGGAGGAACAAGTACGTCGATTACTTGAAACATGGGAAGATCCCCACGGACTCGAAAGAATTGAGGGCCCTTTGAGCCAAAGCAGCCCGATTTGCGCTCGACGAGAACGGAACATTGTATAGAAGGACCTTCGAAGGACTACTAGCAGTATGTTTGGGTCCAGGGTACATCGATTATGTGCTACGAGAGATCCACGAGGGCTCTTATGGCAACCACTTCGGCGCTGATTCCTTAGTTCGAAATGTAATCAGAGAAGGTTACTACTGGGATAACATGGAAAAGGACACCAATGCATTTGTTCGAAAATGTGACAAATGCCAAAGATTTGCACCAATGATTCATCAAGCCGGTGAACAACTACACTCGTTCCTATCCCCATATCCATTCATGAAGTGGAGAATGGACATCGTCGGCCCCCTACCAACGACACCAGGTAAAGCTAGATTTATCTTGTTTATGACTGACTACTTCTCAGAATGGGTAGAAGCGCAGACCTTCAAGAAAATAAGAGTAACGCAAGTCATCGACTTTATATTTGTAAAGACCCGTAAAATTTCTTGCTTAAAATAATGCCCGAATAAGTCCCCGAGTTGTTATCTCTGAGGAAATTCTTAAAACGGACCTTGATTTTGTAAAAGTACCCCGGGAATTGGAAGAACTTAATTTTTCCAGAAATTGGGTGTTATGCGACGCACTATGCGATCACATAACGTGTATGCGAACCGCATAGTGTTCGCATACACGGGAAGATCGCTGCCCAACTGAAGGGGTGTTATGCGACGCATAATGCGATCGCATAACGTGTATGCGGACTGCATAGTGGTCGCATACCCGGGCATAATGTTTTCAAAATTTGGCCCACCTGGGGGCCATTTTGCGGTCCAATATGCGGACCGCATGTCCGGAATGTGATCGCATTCCTGACCGTATATTCGATACGGTCTTTTAATTTTCTAAATTTTTATACCCGACCCCAGTTTCATTTAACCCCTGCCCCCTTTCATTTAAACAAGTTTTCTGAACAAAATAGAGAGAAGGAAATGAGAGTTCTTGAGAAAGGAAGTGGTCTTTCCATCAAAGTGATTTTCAAGGTCTCTCAGGCCTGGTAATTCAAGTAATCTCCTTCTTCCCCATTCTAGCAGGTAAGGGTTCCCAACCCCTTTTTTGTTTTTTCTGCCATTAATTTTCTGATTTTTAAACAAATGGAGGGTTGGCCTGGATCGATTCTTAAAAATATTAGCTAAGACCTTGCATGCATGTTTAATAATGGTTCTAATCTAGTAAGAGGGAGTGGGTTGGGGTAAACTTCACAAAGATAGGGTTGGTAATCTAATGGGTTCACACAGTGTTTGACAAAATGCTTGAAAGAGTCCGAATTGCATGCATGACTTCCAATTCTGAGTTGAATAAGTCTAATTGTGAACTAGATTGACGGTACTAGTCGGTTCGGTGATTATGAGTTAAAGTTGAAAA
>ML255306.1:0-14166 GCA_005239495.1 Nicotiana undulata
TGGCTTGCCTAACCCCACCATTAGGCGCCATCACGACCTGGACCGATTTTGGGTCGTGACAGAATGAAATCAAAATTTGAAGGAAAAAAAATTCTACCTTCTTTCTAGAATTTTCTTTTTTTTTCAAAAAAAAAAATTTTTGTTTCTTCTTTAAAAGTTTTTCTTTCACGAAAAAAAAAATTGAAAAAAAAACTAGAATAAAAATTCAAAAATATTAACTTAGAAGTATTTCTTTAATAAATTCAAAACAAAGGTCCAAATATCCCAAAAAAAAAAAAAAAAAAAGGTTCATATTCTTCGGTCACCTTTTACTGTTTGCCCTCGTATTTCGGCCGTTTTTTCAAGACAACCTTAAAATCTTCCTAGGAAGTACCGAATGACCGTTTTGTTAAAGTAGTCATATTTAGTTTGTCTATTTCTTATTTTTGTTCTTTATTTTTATTTTTATTTTTCGTCACCATGCTTAGCCGTTTTTACTGAGAAATCCTCCAAGCCTTTCGTGGAAGTGTCAAAATGTCGTTTTCATAATAATAGTCATTTTCTACTTTTTGTGTCTGCTAATTAAAAAAAAATAGTAAATAGATCGAGTCTTAAATGACATTTAAATTTTTTTTTAAAAAGAATAATCTGAATTTCATATAGCTTAGGTAAGTCTTGACCCCTTTTTATCTTATTCTAAGATTCACCATGAATTCTCCACAAAGGAGCAGTCAGAAAAGGGTAAGGGGCGAGACACCTCCTATGTTCTTGATCAGAGATAAGACCCCGACTAGTCTTTGCAATTGGTGGGATAGTTTTGCTACATGGGAATGGAATCAAGTATTTAAGCATCTCAAGTTCCTCACAAACATCATGGGAATTAAGCCTAACAGAGATTTAATCGAGGCATTAGTGGGTTTCTGGGACCCCGTCAACAATGTCTTCAGGTTCAAAGATTGTGAAATGACGCCTACATTGGAAGAATTAGGTGGGTTTACCGGATTAGGGAGAGACCTTCTTGGGAAAAAGCCTACTGCTCCGAGAAAAGTTGGTGTGAACAACTTTTTGAAAAAGTTATGCCTCCGTCGAATTCCAATGGGTTGCCTGGACGAAGGTTGGGTTCCGTTGAAGTATTTCTATGGCAGATTTGGGGACAAGAAAGGGTTTGAAAACTTCTCAGGCAAAGAATTCGTCAACCAATTGAGTTACGATGCATGGAGAGAATTGAGAATCTTCGCGTTCATGATAGCGTTTCTGGGGACCATGGTCTTTCCAGAGCGCGATGGGCGCATCAGAATTCGATTGGCTGCAGTAGTCTCATATTTGCAAAGTAGCGAGGATCACACCATTCTTCCCATGATTTTGGGAGATATTTTTCGAGCTTTGACCCGTTGCCAAGAGGGTAAAGATTACTTCGAGGGATGCAACATTCTGCTGCAGATGTGGTTCATAGAGCACCTTTATCATCATCCAATAGCAGTGAAATTCAAGGACAATTGGTTGAATTACATTGAATGTCACCCAAACAGGGCCGCAAGTTGTAATATTCCAGAGGGGGTGAGGTCTTGGCAAACATTGCTCGGTTCATTGAGTGCTGATAGAATCACTTGGAACTATTATTGGTTCCCTTCTGCTAGGGTCATTCATATGTCGTCATATCGTCCTTTCTTCATACTCATGGGTTTCAGAGGTTTCCAACCCTACGCACCCTTACGTGTCATGCACCAGCTAGGGAGAGAGCAAAAGAGGCCCCCGACTGAGGAGATGCGTGCGTTCGTGTGGGAATTCAAGGTAGAAGAACCTCTAAGGGAGTCATATGCACAAAAGGTTTGGTTTGGTGGTCGATTTTCTGATTGGGAAGAGATGGTAGCTGATCGTGAACGCGGAGAGGTAAGCCTCGCATATCTCGAGTGGTTTCGCAGCCAGGCTATCCCGGAGCAAAGGCCAGAAAGATCCATTCGGCATGCGGTCGATTGGGAAAAGGAGATCGAGGCTAGAGTTAGAGAAACCAGAAGGGAAGTAACACTAGAGTTCCAATCTCGTATTGACATTTTACAAGAAGATAAAGGCATTTTAGAGACAGCCATGGACATTCAACAAGTTGGTTTCGAGCGAGAAAAGGCTAAGTGGGAACAAGAGAGGCGAGCACTCAAAGCTCAAATTAGGCAGAAAAAGGTGATCCATACCGCTCAACAACAGGAAGAAAGAGAAGCCCAGTTCAAGGTGGTCCGGGATCATGAGCGCCGAGGTTTTGCTCCATTAATACAAGGTCTGAGGGATCAGATAGGGGGAGTTGAGTCAAGCAAGGAGCGCCAGATCGCGGAGTTTGAAATAGAAAAACATCACTACCAAAGTATGATCAATCGGTTGGAGGGGGAGTCAGTAGAAGCTCGGCATCAGAGAGATATGGCTTTGGAGCGCGAGCGTGATGCGTTGGATCTAGCCGAAACTCGTGGTCAGCAAAATCAAGAGTTGTATCTAGCTCAGGAGCACATTAAGGGAAAGATCCTCGAGGTAGCCACATATACCTCCCGATCTTGCAGGAGTTGCCAGGGAATGACGCCAGAGCGATTTGCTGAAGTATCATTGAACGTCGCCCGTCACATATCTGCAGATTTAGAGAGGATATATCGTGATGTTGGGGGTCAGCCGCAAGAATGAGTGCCTTGACTACAGTGATGCCGTTGGATTCTCCCAAAAAGATTAGAATTTCTTTTATTTGGCAGTCCATTTTGATCGTTCATTATCATTGAGTCTGTAAGAGTCTTTGGTGTGTTGAGTCTTGTTGTTATGCTTTTTATCTTCAAAAATCTGTTTTTGAGTCAAGTTTGGTGTTGTTTAGATGTTCGTGTTTATGTAAATTTTTTTTTGGTTCTTCGATAAAAAAAAAATGAAAATCAATGAAAAAGATTTTTAAAATAATAATAATAAAAAATAAAAATAAATAAATTGAACAAAAGATGTTTCTTTTGTTATTGTGTTCCCGAACTACGTAATGGTCTGATTCATGCGGCGTCATGATACGTAGGCAATCCCCATCGGATGCGATCATAACCATAATTAAAAAAAAATTGTAATAATAAATAAGAAAGAAAACAAAAGAGAGCGCTAAAATTCAATATGAAAATAAAACCAATAAACCCATAAGCCGGGATGAAGCATGAAGCCTTCCAAACTCATTTAGAAATGAAGAGGGCATCAGGTGCATGACATACAATGTGTGATTAATATCTGCAAAATGCTTAACTCTAACACGTTTGTTGTTTGTCATCTGATAAAAAGAATTAAACAGAGGTGGTTGGTTTGTGGTTTAAACTGGAAACTCATCCTTACAACACGAGATCAAAAGGAAAAAGTAGCATGGCAAACAACAGTGAGAATGAGTCAGATAATGATGATATCCATGGACAATTGGTCGAACAAAGTTCGGGACTGGTTGAAGAAGTAAGAATGTTGAAGCAACAATTGGCAGAAATGTACCAAGCTTGGGCGAATGGACAGGCACCGCCTCCACCACCCAAAGGGTCTTCGGATAATCTTCATAATGTGTCAGTTGCAAATCAAGTGCCCATATCCTTAACAAGTAACCCATTGTACCANTCATTCCACGTCCTCCAACCGCACCCCTCAGAAATGACCCACACACTGTACCCATTGTCCCTACTTTCACTGTTCCTCCACCAGCTCTTACTCAAAAGTCCAACACTGATCCGCAACTGAATGCTCGTGATGCTCAACATTACTCTCCAGAACTGACTTTCAAGGTTCAAGATTCATACAAGCATACTCCTCAGAACATGTTCCGAGTTGAGATCGAAAAGCCTGACAAGATTACGGAACAAGAGGAAATGACTAGAAAAATGAAGAGCTTGGAACAAACCATGAGAAACATACAGGGTTTGGGAGGCCACACGAGTGTGTCATTTGACGATCTATGCATGTTCCCCCATGTCTATTTGCCACCCGGTTTCAAGACCCCCAAGTTTGACGAGTATGACGGGCATGGTGATCCCATCGCCCATTTGAAAAGGTATTGTAACCAATTAAGGGGAGCAGGAGAAAAAGAAGAATTACTCATGGCTTATTTCGGGGAAAGTTTGACTGGAATTGCTTCAGAATGGTTCATAGATCAAGACATCTCTCACTGGCATGTGTGGAACGACATGGCTCAAGATTTTGTCCAACAGTTTCAGTACAATATTGATATAGTGCCAGACCGTTCCTCCCTCGTCAACATAAAGAAGAAACCAACAGAAAGCTTCAGAGAATATGCAATCAAGTGGAGAGAGCAGGCTGCTAGGGTCAAACCACCAATGAAAGAGGCAGAAATGATTGACTATTTTCTCCAAGCTCAGGATCCTGATTACCTCCATTATATGTTAGCCGCCATTGGTAAACCTTTTGCTGAGGCGATTAAGATCGGGGAAATAGTTGAGAACGGCATGAAATCGGGCAAAATTGTGAGTCAGGCAGCCCTTAGGGCTACCACACAAGCAATTCAAAGCGGGTCAGGCAGTTTCGGAAACCGGAAAAAGAAAGAGGAAGGATCCATGATGGCATCCGGGTTCGGAGGAGTTCAGAGAGAGGTAGTTCCTTCTTATGTGCAGTTCCAACAAGGACAATCCAATTCTCCTCAACATTACTATCCACCACAGGGTCCCCGATACTCAGTTCCTTCACAACAATACACATTGTTTAATGCTCAGGCTTATGCTAGGCCTCCCAATCACCAGCAATGGCGGGCACCGATCCCATAAGGCTCCCGTCAACTTCGCCCGAATTTTCAGGCGTCATGGAATCCTCGTCCCCGACAAGGATATGTGAGAGAGGAGGAGCCAAAGAAAGAGTTCACCCCAATTGGAGAATCTTATACAAGCCTATTTCGAAAATTGATGCAATTGAAGTTGATTGAACCTGTCATGCCGCGTTATGTGAATCCAAATTCAAAAGGTTTTGACTCAAATGCAAGATGTGAGTATCACTCAAACACCCAAGGTCATAGTACCGAAAATTGTTGGACATTAAAGAAAGCCATTGAAAATTTGATCGAAGCAAAGGCAATTGTCGTGACAAACAATGAGGATACTCCTAATATCACAAACAATCCACTCCCAACTCATGATAATACACATTTTATTGGGATGATTTGTGATGATCGGGATTATAAACAGTCTGGCAAGACAAAGATGGTTGTTGGAACCATAGGTCAAGAACCAAAAGTGATAGTAAGCCCGCCGCATTTGGTACCGTTGATTGTGAAAGGTGCGAGTTCAAGTTTGAACTTGGCAGGTTCCGGAAAAACAATTCTCTATGTCCCTGGAAGCACAAAAAAGGTTGAGGTTCAATTGGGTGGGCCAAAACTTTAAATCCCTGGGGGTATTCAAAATATTGTTCCAAATAATGGTTTGAGAAATACAACAGATCCAGTTGTGATCCGACCTGCTGCACAGCTCCCAGTGACAAACGCAAAAGCTATTCCTTGGAATTATAACAAGACTGTTATGACATATAAAGGACAAGAGATAGTTGAAGAAGTAGATGAAATGGGGGGCTTGACCCGCTCGGGAAGATTCTATTCGCTAGAGGAACTGAGAAAAGATAAGCAAGCCATGGAAAGTCACTTGCCAGTGAAGGAACCCATTGCAGAAAAAGAAGCGGAGGAATTCCTTAAGAAGCTGAAAATGCAAGACTACTCAATCATTGACCAACTAAGGAAAACCCCTGCTCAGATATCATTGTTATCTTTACTTTTGCATTCAGAAGAACATCGCCGTGTGTTGATCAAAACTTTGAACGAGGCATATGTCTCAGAAAAGACAACGGTGAATCAACTAGAAAAAATGGCTGAAAGATTCTTTGAAGTGAATAAGATTTCTTTTAGCGATGATGATTTGCCTGAGGAAGGGGCTGGGCACAATAAAGCTTTGCATCTTATGGTCAAATGTGAGGGGCATTATGTAAAAGGAGTCATGATTGACGGAGTCTCAAGTGTAGATGTATGCCCTCTTTCCACTCTACAACAGTTGAACATTGACACTAACAGAATTCGAACTAGTAGTGTCAGCATCAGAGCTTTTGATGGTTCAAGAAGGGACACTATTGGGGAGATCGAACTCACCATGACAATTGGCCCGGTTGATTTTAACATTGTATTTCAAGTGTTGGATATGAAAACTTCCTATAATTTTCTTCTGGGAAGGCCGTGGATCCATATGGCCAGAGCTGTACCATCCACCCTACATCAAATGGTCAAGTTCGAGTATGACATGCAAGAAATTGTTGTTCATGAGGAGGACGACTCATCCGTCTATAATGACCCGTCCATTCCATGTTTCGAGGCCAAGGAAGGATGTGAATCCCTCATATATCAATCATTTGAAGTGATTGAGGTGGACTGATTAGAAGCAGGAAAACCAATTCCGCATCCCCTTCTTTCAGCCACATCTATGATGGTATCTTCACTAATGTTGAGGAGCGGTTACGAACAAGGAAAAGGATTAGGATCCTCTCTGCAGGGAATTGTAAACCCCATTGCTCCCTTTTTGAAGAAAGATACATTTGGCTTGGGTTTTAAACCAACATCAGCTGAAAAAAATAGAGCTAAGGCTCGCAAAAAGAATGGTTGGAATTTGTCCAAACCAATACCTCACATCGCTTACTCTTTTGTCAAGCCACATTTTGAAGAAGTCCAAAATCTTTCTACCCAGGATGACGTTGATGAAGTCTGACATGGTCTCAAGGGGATGTTCTATGAGATCAATATGGTTCAAGTTGGCGAGGGCCCTAGCCGTGCAAGTGTTCAACTGATTGGTCCAGATACTTCTCTCAACAACTGGGAAGCAACTCCTATTCCCATCAGGAAGGAGTCTTGGTAGTCTGTTTTGTTGCTTTTTCTGTATTTGGATTATTTTAAGGGTTATAATCCAGATATTTTAGTTCAAATGCTTTGCTTTGATGTTAATCCTTCTATCCTTTCAAATTCAATGAAATGAAGTTCCAGTTTCATAGTAAAATTCTGTCTTTTCCTTCCCCTAATTTTTGTTTATTTCTTATCATTTTCAGTTTTGTTAATGCTGGCTTTAAAAACATGACATGCACGCGAAATTCATGCCCAAGCCTTAAAAAGCTGTCTAATCTCGAAATAATGAATCAAGAAGTTGAGTACGATGAAGATGAGGCTTTAAAGGAAATAGAAAGGGAATTGGATCAATTTGAGAATAAGCCTAAGCCTAACTTAAATGAAACTGAGACAGTTAACCTGGGAAGTCCTGAAGAAACCAGAGAAACAAAAATAAGCATTCATACTGGACAAAGGACGAGAGATGCCATAATTCAAGTTTTGTTCGAGTATAGAGATGTATTTGCTTGGTCGTATGATGACATGCCGGGTTTGAGTGCCTATTTAGTGGTTCATAAACTTCCCACACATCCTAATTTTCCACCAATCCAACAAAAACAAAGGAAGTTTAAGACAGACATGAATGATAAGATTAAAGAAGAAATCACGAAGCAACTAAAGGCAAATGTGATCAGGGTCGTCAGATACACCACATGGTTAGCAAATGTTGTGTCAGTGCCAAAGAATGATGGGAAAATCAAAGTTTGTGTTGACTATAGGGATTTAAACAAAGCAAGTCCAAAAGACAACTTTCCCTTACCCAACATTCATATCCTTGTTGACAATTGTGCTAAACATGAGATCCAATCTTTTGTGGATTGTTATGCCGGATATCACCAAATTCTGATGGATGAAGAAGATGCAGAAAAGACCGCCTTCACCACTCCATGGGGAACTTATTGTTATAGAGTCATGCCATTTGGTTTGAAGAATGCAGGGGCAACTTACATGAGGGCCATGACTACCATATTCCATGACATGATGCACAACGAGATTGAAGTGTACGTTGATGACGTGATCATTAAGTCCAGAACACAAGATGACCACGTGCAAGACTTGAAAAAGTTCTTTGAAAGGCTACGAAGGTACAATCTCAAACTCAATCCAGCCAAATGTGCATTTGGAGCTCCTTCTGGGAAGCTTTTGGGCTTTATAGTTAGTCGAAGAGGCATTGAGTTAGATCCCTCAAAGATAAAGACCATTCGAGAGCTTCCTGCCCCAAAGAATAAAAAAGAAGTCATGATTTTACTCGGGAGGTTGAACTACATCAGTAGGTTCATCGCGCATCTTAGAACCACATGCGAGCCTATTTTCAAGTTGTTGAAAAAGAACGCTGCTATCAAATGGACACATGAGTGCAAAGAAGCTTTTGATAAGATCAAAGAATATTTATCAAATCCCCCTGTTTTGGTACCGCCGGAACCTGGTAGGCCTCTGTTCTTATATCTGTCAGTAACGGATAGTTCGTTTGGTTGTGTTCTGGGTCAACATGATGCCACAGGCAAAAAGGAACAAGCAATCTATTATTTGAGCAAAAAGTTCACCACTTATGAGGCAAAATATACTCTTTTGGAAAGGACATATTGCGCCTTAACTTGGGTCGCCCAGAAGCTTAGGCATTATCTCTTGGCCTATACAACTTACCTCATATCCCGAATGGATCCCCTGAAGTACATCTTTCAGAAGCCGGTGCCAACAGGCAGATTGGCAAAGTGGCAAATCTTGCTCACCAGAGTTTGATATTATTTATGTCACTCGCACAGCCATGAAGGCACAAGCTTTGGCTGATCATTTGGCAGAAAATCCGGTTGATGATGAGTATGAATCTTTGAACACATACTTCCCAGATGAAGAGGTTAATTTAGTTGAAGAAGCAGTCCAAGATGACAGTCAAGTTTGGAAACTATACTTTGATGGGGCGGTAAACATCAAAGGTGTAGGGATTGGGGCAATTCTTGTATCACCTACGGGGCAACATTACCCTGCCATGGCGAGACTTCGTTTCTTCTGTACAAACAACACGGCAGAATATGAAGCTTGCATCATGGGTCTGAACATGGCAATAAATCTAAATGTGCACGAACTGTTGGTGATGGGAGATTCAGATTTGCTTCTTTGGCAGGCTCAAGGTGATTGGGAGACTCGAGATATCAAGCTCATTCCATATAGACAATGTGTGGAAGATCTTAGCAAAAGGTTCAAGTCCATCGACTTCAGGTACATTCCCAGGTTTCACAATGAATTAGTTGATGCTTTGGCCACCCTGGCCTCAATGCTTCCATATCCGGGTAATACTCACATTGACCCATTGGAAATTCAAATTCGGGATCAACATGGTTATTGCAATACAATTGAAGTAGAACTAGATGGTGAACCATGGTACCGTGATATTAAACAGTATTTGAAAACAAGAGAATATCCGGAACATGCTAATAGGGATCAAAAGAGAACTATTAGGCGACTCTCTAATGGTTTCTTTTTGAGTGGGGAAATCCTATACAAAAGAACTCCGGATTTGAATTTGTTGAGATGTGTGGATGCCAAAGAAGCTGAAATGATTATGAATGAGGTGCATTCGGGAGTTTGTGGTTCGCACATGAATGGGTATGTTCTGGCAAAGAAAATCCTTCGATCAGGATATTATTGACTTACTATGGAGCGAGATTGCTTTCGTTTTGTCCGCAAATGCCACCAGTGTCAGATTCACAGCGATTTGATTCACTCGCCTCCTTCAGAGTTATATCCTATGTCGGCTCCTTGGCCTTTTGTTTCTTGGGGAATGGACGTTATTGGCCCAATTGAGCCAAAAGCTTCAAATGGGCATAGATTCATTTTGGTTGCAATTGATTACTTCACCAAATGGGTGGAAGCTATTACATTGAAGGCAGTCGCCAAGAAAGCAGTAGTAAACTTTGTTCACTCCAACATCATCTGTCGTTTCGGTATTCCAAAAACCATAATTACAGATAATGCTGCTAANCCACCATCATCTGTCGTTTCGGTATTCCAAAAACTATTATAACAGATAATGCTGTTAATTTGAATAGTCATCTGATGAAGGAGGTATGCGAACAATTTAAAATTGAGCATCGCAATTCTACTCCTTACCGGCCTAAAGCTAATGGAGATGTTGAAGCTGCGAACAAGAACATCAAGAAGATTCTTAGGAAGATGGTCCAAGGGTCTAGACAATGGCACGAGAAACTGCATTTTGCTCTTTTGGGATACCGGACAACTGTCCGTACATTAGTTGGCGCAACGCCCTACTTGTTGCTTTATGGCACTGAAGCAGTCATACATGCGGAAGTTTAGATTCCCTCTCTCCGAATCATTGTTGAAGCAGGAATTGAGGACACTGAATGGGTCAAGTCCCGATTGGAACAATTGAGTTTAATTGATGAAAAGCGTTTGGCAGCAGTTTGTTTTGGTCAGTTATACCAACAAAGAATGGCACGCGCTTATAATAAGAAAGTGCGCCCAAGACAGTTTGAGGTAGGACAACTTGTTTTGAAACGTATCTTTCCGCACCAAGAAGAAGCAAAAGGAAAGTTTGCCCCGAATTGGCAAGGTCCTTACCTCGTCAAGAAAGTATTGTCAAAAGGAGCTCTACACTTGGCAGATATAGAAGGAAAGGTGACTGGTATATCCGTCAACGCGGATGTGGTCAAGAGATATTATGTCTGACATGACTCTGTTGGGGCATTTTATACTTAGCATTCTCAGGTTGGGATGACGAAAGGCTATCATTCTCACTACCCAAACACTGGTCAACCCTAGTTAGCCCTTTGAAGCCTTGTTTATATTATTTCTTTGTTTTTCCCTCTTATGGAACCAATGTACTTAATCAAAAAAAAAATCAAAACAAGTTCATGTTAATTGAACTACGTCCGACCTGATTCCGAAAGGATACGTAGGCAGCCTCACTCTTGGGTTCGGTCACCCTAAAACAAAAATTCACATTTCCCAGTATTCAAAGAAACTGGGGCATGATTTTATTTTATTTTTCGATGGTTTTTCCGTCAAAATGGTTCCAAAAGTTGTAATTCAATTTAATAGTTCCTTTTACCTGTCCCTATTAAGACCTTCTGATCAACTTTCAAGAATGCTAAGTTAGTATGCTACGGGCGATGCCTCAGCCATTGTAAAGAAAAATAAAATAAAATGAGAGAGTCTTATTGGTGAAAACCTTCACGGGCACTATAAGGCGATAGTGAGTTGAGAGAAAGACAAATGAGAGAGGTCAATTGGTGAAAACCCACAAAGGGCATCGTTGATCGATTAAGGTCTTCATATATCCCGGCACAAGCATGGTTAAGACAAAGAACTCAGTTTCAAAGTGAAGTTTACAACGGATTTTGAGATTTAGACGGTTCAGACGGATCGGGCGTCCAGTCCAAAGTGCATGTCATGTTAATTAAAGTCAGCATATTCCTCCAGATAAGTCCTTTTTCATTTTTATTTTTTTTCTTCTCTGAAAGGTATACTTCTTGATTAAATTGTAATACCTATTTGCTCAGCTCCTTGTTTTCTTTCGTACTATTCTTTTCGAGTCCTCTTCAATCTAATTTTTCAAAGCAAAGCAAAGAAAAGGCCACAAAATTGGTTACGGGTTCCCTGTTATATGAAGCAAAACTTTCTGGGCATGAGCATGCAGGGGCAAAGGCATAAAGCCATCTTTGATTTTTCATGACGAGCAAAAGGCTTGACGGACTGAACAATGCGTCAAGGGTCGACAAAAGTTACTCGGGTAAAAGTTGTTCTGGGAGCAAGTTTGTTTGCACCATAAACACAAATGGTGATAGGCACAAACTACTCAGGTTTTGATGTTGAGAAAAAAGATCTCCAGGAGGTAATGACAGAATCTCCTGGCAATTTGTACGACCATCGATGAAGTCAGTGTTTCTAACAAGTTTAATGGACGCAAGGTCAAGTCACTCAAGAAATCAAGGCCACAAACTGACCACCATTTTAAAACTAACAAATTTTTCTTTGTTCAGAACAGGAACAGAACAATTTTAGGAAACAGTTCGTGACAAGACGAACACCACCAAGTAAAGTTCTCAAATCCTTAGTTTTCTTCTGATATACAAGTAATCATGTTATTCTTAGTTTTATTATAGGGAATCAATACCCTATCTTCAACACAGGGTACCACANCAAGTGAAGTTCTCAAATCCTTAGTTTTCTTCTGATATACAAGTAATCATGTTATTCTTAGTTTTATTATAGGGAATCAATACCCTATCTACAACACAGGGTACCACATCCCCTGGTCACAGTACTTTTGGCTTACATAGGGCACGACATTCCCTAGTAGAATATCAGTGAGCCATGAGCCTCACCTTATCTTCAACACAGGGTACCACATCCCCTGGTCACAGTAATTTTGGCCTACATAGGGCACGCCATTCCCTAGTAGAATATCAGTGAGCCATGAGCCTCACCTTATCTTCAACACAGGGTACCACATCCCCTGGTCACATCACTTTTTGCCTACATAGGGTACGATATTCCCTAGTAGAATATCAGTGAGCCATGAGCCTCACCTTATCGTCAACACAGGGTATTACATCCCCTGGTTGCATTTATTATTGCTAACATAGGGTACTACATCCCCTAGTTGCATTTCTGTTTGCCTACATAGGGTACAACATTCTCTAGTAGCATCTCAGCGGGCCATGAGCCTCATCCTATTTCCAACACAGGGTACTACATCCCCTGGTTGCATGACTTTCTGCCCACATAGGGTACGACATTCCCTAGTATCATCTCAGAGAGCCACGAGCCTCATCTCATTGCCAATACAGGGTACTACATTCCCTAGTTGCATTTTTCTGCCTACGTAGGGTACGACATTCCCTAGTAGAATCTTAAAGAGCCAAGAGCCTCATCCTATTTCAACATAGGGTACTACATCCCCTAGTTGTATTTCTTCTTGCCAACATAGGGTACAACATTCCCTAGTAGCATCTCAAAGTGCCACGTGCCCCATCTTATCGTCAACACAGGGTACTACATCCCCTGGTTTCTTGCATTCTTGTTAACACTGGGTACGACATCCCCCATTATTTATTAAAAAAAGAAAAAAAAATGTCTTTTTCAATTCTTTATTTTTGCAATAGCAAAGATAGTTTAATGTGTTTTCAACAACTCACAAAAATTTCCTAGTGCAAACCGGGGCAGAAAATTTTTGTTTGTTTTATTTGTTTGTGATGACTTATAGGTTTTTCTGCAAAGCACGGATTGGATGTGTAAAAAAAAATAAGATTCCGGCTCTCGCCAGAGAAAGTGGAACAGTTGATTTCAACACCAGCCGCAAGCAGCTTTGACATGATGCATGTAGAGGATTTCAAGATCCATCTTCTTATCACCGGATCAAGAAGCAAGCCTGTGAGAATATTCCATAGTCTTTTATATCAGAGAGCATCAAGTTTTAGTCTAAAGTCAATAGGAGAAGCAAGTCAAGAATCAAGACAAGACTCCAGATGGCATTTGGATAGGAATTTGTAACTCTTAGATTTCAGGAGTATGTAATTTTCTTTTCATTTTGATGTAATAGTAGGAGCCGCGGATCGGAACCTCAACGGAACTTCACTCGATACTCCCTCTAAGAATACTCCATCACTCTTCTTGAACTACACGTGACATGATTCCCTTATAACCCGGGATATGTAGGCGGCCTAAAATCAAGGCTCGGTCACATTCTTTTCTTTCATCTTCTCTTCCTTGTTAATAGTGAGGTCAAAAATCAGTCACCTTGTTCATTTTCTTTGCCTGAAAACTCTTCATGTTTCCAAGCAAAGAGGGGCATGGTGTGAACAACTAATTTTTTACCACACTCAAATCTTATACTATTTTAGTGTAAATATTCCTTTTTAGGCCCAATATTGATGTTTTAAGCTTTTATCTTACACTTAGTAGATTTTATTTAATTAAAATAAATAAATAAATAATAATAATACTCACATTCTTAAAGTGTGAATTTATATATATATGGAGTATCTTTTAATTAGAATTTTAATAAGTAAACTATTATATATATATATATATATATATATTTTATTTTATTTTATTTTTTGNTCAAGGCTCGGTCACATTCTTTTCTTTCATCTTCTCTTCCTTGTTAATAGTGAGGTCAAAAATCAGTCACCTTGTTCATTTTCTTTGCCTGAAAACTCTTCATGTTTCCAAGCAAAGAGGGGCATGGTGTGAACAACTAATTTTTTACCACACTCAAATCTTATACTATTTTAGTGTAAATATTCCTTTTTAGGCCCAATATTGATGTT